>JANHFX010011241.1:51278-64107 GCA_027560015.1 Chloroceryle amazona | reverse complement strand
CAGGCTGTAGGGAGAGGGGTCCTAGCTTCCCGTACATCGCGATATCTTCCGGCCGCCAGGCCCTAGCCAGCAACAGAAAACTATCTTTTGTTAAAGCTGATAGAGTTTTTTCACTTGAAAAGTTTTGCTCATATTTTTTTTTCAGCTAGCAGAGTTCTTCACTGAGAGTTTTTTAAGTTCAAAGGTTATGTTTACACTGAATATTTTTGGAAATGTGGGACACAGAATAGGTTTATGAACCTATGCATTGTGCAGATACTCCAACTGTATAATCGAATACAATGCTTCCTATAAGATCCTTATTTCGTTGATAGCAAAAGAATGATGAGGTGTAGAAATACATGAGGATGTCTTTAGTAAAGGGAACTTACTGAAATCCCTGCCTTTTGTGGGAGGGGACAGGAATTGAAAGTTGTGTAGTCTGTGAGGTAAAGAGTGGATTTTCCCTGTGGATTTTCCTTGGATGTCTGACAAGATTGATTTGATGTGCAAGATTAAGAGCCTCTTGGAGCTAAACTTTAAAACAGTAGAAATTTTCAGTGTATGAATTATGATGCAAGGTTCTTGATCTTCATAGTACCTTACATGATGAATAAGTTGTTGTCTGTATTTGTCTATAAAGACATTGAGAAATATAGTGAATCAGTGTCAAAACTCTTACAGAATTTTAACTTCTGCATTAAAAAAATACATACTTGGCTGCTTTCAGGAGGTACCAAGCTTCATACTTTTCTATTACCGTTTATGTACAGTGCTCCTGACTCAAATTTTTTTTTTCTGTTAGATTTGCCCAGTTTTTCCTATGCCCTTTGTTTGATGAAAGCTGCAAAGACAGGGAAGTGAATGCTGTTGATTCTGAGCATGAGAAGAATCTGATGAATGATGCCTGGAGGTTGTTTCAATTGGAGAAGGCTACTGGAAACCCCAATCATCCCTTCAGCAAATTTGGAACAGGTTTGTCAGACTATAATTACCTATCCATTAGAGTTCTGTGTAACATACATAGTATTATTGTTTAGATAAAATTGTTAAAGGCGGACTGAAACAATTCCTTTTTTTTTCCCTCTACATACATGCTGATTATGGTGCTTTATTACATTTTCCACATCGTAGCCCAAGCAGAGCTAAACAAAACTGTAGGAAACAGTGATACAAGACTTGCAGTACAGTGATGAAGTGTCCTTTATGAATCTGATAATTACTGCAGTGAATGCTGTTTTCCAGTTACTGGATTTGTCATAATTTGTTACTGTTAAGTCTTTGTGCATAACAGTGAATGAACCGTGTTTAAATTGTTGCTAGCCACATGCTCTTTTTGCCAACTAGTTTTGAATTGGGACTAAATGACAGTGCTATGTTAGATGGGAAAGATCAACAAAGTAATGTGAAAATTACTGAGTAAGAATAAAACCCAAAAATCTTAAGCCTAAATACAACGGTAATAGATGGATAGATAAAATGTTCTTTCACAAATCCGAATCTTATGGCTGTAGGTTTTTTTCAGGCTTTATTTTAAGCTCCAAAGTAACTGCTTTTAATTCATGTGCTGCACTGTTTAATCCTTGAGCATGAATGTGTTTTGTGGTTGAGTCAGTTTGCTGGGTGATGAGTTGATGTAAATATTGGATACAGTAGGATGATGGGAGGGCAGATAATGGGCTTTTAAGGAGTTTCTCTGCCTCAAGAAAGAGGAATGTTTTTGCATCTGTTCATGGAGGGCATTTCTGAGAGGCTGGTAGCCAGCTGCTACAAGATCATGTATTGTTCTGTCCTCCAGTAAAGAGAGCCTGTCTCTCTAGAGACACTATAGAGGGCTGTTGTCTGTAGGGAAACTATAGCTGCATTCTCCAGACAGGTAGATTTGAAAGTAGTCTTGGGAACTACGTATTGACAGGCAAGTAAGCATCCAAGGTACATGCTGTAATCTCTGCTACCGAAGAGACTCTTTAATTTTTATATAGCACTTGGAAAACTTGCTGAAATAGTTTTCTAGAATTTAAGGTTTTATAGCTGACACAAGTGAAATGTTTTCATGAGGAGAATACCCTAAATGTGTGCAAATTTAATAGCAATAGTCACACCCTCCTCTTCTTAGATTAGGTGTTGATTCTGAAATTAATTTATAGCACATAGCTTTCCCATAGATCTGACTTTGCAGAAGTAGAGCCCAGCTTTGATGGCTTTTGTATAACCAAAGAGATGATAACTAATGTGGTTTTCATGGCAGTTGCACTTGGCATCCTTCTTACCATTTCCTTTTAACCAGTCGAGATGATGTTAGTCTAGCAGAATACAGGAATTACTCCATTTGATGATTCAGGTCACTCCTCATTGTTGTGCAGCCTGTTTTGCCAGCAAACCACCTATCACTCTGTCTGTCCAGAGATGAATGCACCTTAATCTTCCAGTTTTCTTGGTAGTATGTGCATTTTGTCCCCAGATACCCTTCGCCCATCTCTCTCAATTAATGCTAATTCTAGCTGTGATGCTAATTCTTCCCCAGCAGCGTTCTCTACGGTTTCTAGTACTTTCCTAGATGCTTTTGCATAGTTCAGTGTCATCTGCAAGGTGTCTCGTGACTGTTGCCTCTTAATGTACTTCAGCACTGAAACAGCAAAGTGATGGAGCTAAAGCTTTAGCTTTATTTTATGGTATGTTTTATTATTTTATGTATTGATTCTGTGGGAATAAACACAATTGGGTATCCAAGACTTCATTTCATTTGTCTGAAGATAGTGAGGAACATAGATAAAATATTTAAAGCATAATGCCCTCGTTATCCTTTTTAGGTGCCATTAATAATCCTTGCCTTTACTTCATGTGAACTTTGAAAATTGAAATGATATGTTGCTTCAGGCAACCTCTCTGTTGACTGTTGCAGGTGTAATTAGACCTGTATCTAATCACCAAATATGCGGACAATATACTCTTCTTAGGTTGTTTAAGTAGAGAATTTTGCTTCATTGCATTGTATTAACTTATATCTGTGATTGTAGAATTTGTGCATTGGGCATATATGCATAGCAGGCATGTTCTCCCAGTCTTTCCTTTTTCTTGCTGTTTTTCTTATAAACATACAAGTTAACTTTTCTGCTACATTTTCTTGCCTTATTCTTCCTCCTCACCCCTTGCTCTCTTCTGTACCTGATCTGGTTGTGGCTTAACAGAGTCACTGATCTCAACGAATAGAGTACTAGTTTCCCATTCTGGTCCGTACTTCGTTGACCACTTTGTGTGCCCGTGTAGTAATGGGAAGTGAAGTGGATTAAAATCCAGTGTGCTTTTCGTAGGCAGTAATTTTTCTGTTGTTCCAAGTTCTTACATTTACTAAACATGAGTTCTGCTTTGACTATAAATGTGAAGTATGTCTTTAGAGTAAATTATTGAAAGCTTGATGTTGATATAAACATTGCGCTAATTAACACAACAATAATTTAAAGGAGACAGTTTGTTATCTTCTTCTTATGGTCTTGTTGAGGAAGAGTTGTAGTTCTCTTCCTCTTTAGTCCTGTTCCTCTACTGCAGCAACAGCTCAGTTGTTTGTGGAGCAGAAGCTGAACAGTCACAACTTACAAACCATGTTTGTAAATTAGCAGTTATTTATTTCATTTAATAGGCTAGGCTATAATCTGTGGGAGATAATGCTGCAAATAATTTCACCCAGTAATTCCTATGACAGGTCTGTGCATGTGGGAGTAAAACCTACTGCAGATGTGCCAAAGAAAAACCTTTTTCTTCTTCTGAATTAAAGACTGGGCTTACTTGCATTACTTTGAAATAACCCATTCAACTTAAAAAATTCAATTTAGAAGACTAAACTATGGAAGTATTTATGTTCTCTGATAAGCTGAGACAGTATTTTTAAAATTGCTGTCCATCTGGAGGAAAGTAGATTTATTAATTGATATTTTTCTTTTTGATTTGTAAATCCATAAACATAAGTATTGTTAACTTTTTTTTTCTTTCTTTGCTTTACAGGGAATAAACTCACTCTGGAAACTAGACCAACCAAAGAAGGAATAGATGTAAGACAAGAGCTATTGAAGTTCCATTCTACTTATTATTCATCAAATTTAATGGCTATTTGTGTCTTAGGAAGAGGTGAGCTTTGTTCTGTTGGTTGGTTAAGCCTTTACACTTATTTATATTTGAGAAAAATTAAGTGTATGCAGGTTTCTTCTATAGACTGACCAAACATAATCTTATGTATAGTGTAGTCTCCAAAGCAACTTGAAATGTATAAATTGATGTGCTTTTAAGCTTACAATAGAAACAATAAGCTGAAAATGTTAAATCTATCATCAAGTTACCAGATGCTGTCATTGTATATGTTTCTTAGGAAGACTGACACCTGTCTGGTTTCAGATGTTGGGCATTGGATAATATTTTCATGTTTTAGACTTCCACTACAAAAATTTCTCTATTATCAGAAGATAAACAACCTAACATTTAGATAAAAAGCCTTTACTTAATTTTAATTCTGAAATAACTTAGAAGGGGTTCCAACTGCTTAAAATCTTCCACAGTCAAGATGATATTTTACATAGATTCACTAAAAGCTTAATAACATTGTCTTGAACACTGTTTACTTTTTGAAAATGTATTGACAGACTGGTATTTGCATGTAGTTTTACAATAATGCTTGGGTGGTGAGTATTAATGGAGTAATATAAAATTCATTAGCCAAAAAAATCTTCCTTTGCAGCTGTCTGTTTACAGAATGCTGGGTATGAAGCTGATTAACAAAATATACATTTGATATACGCATACATATACATGGATCGTTTTTTCTTGTAGATTTTTACTGTAGGCAAACACAGTGAGGATTATACTTCTTAACTGAATCCCAAGTTTTGGGCATATACTCACTACTGAATCTGTTCCAGGGTCCCTAATTAATTTCACATAAATTTATTAATCTATCTCATCTGCTGTTAACATCACATATTGATTATAATATGGTAAAAGATTTTTTTCACTGTTGCAAGTTGAACAGTAAAGTGTTACTAATACGTATGTAGGTAATACCACTAGGACTTAATGTATGTCATGTATGAAAATGCCTCGCTTATTCTCCTGGTAGCAGTTCAGGCAAACACTGTAATATTGATGAAGATGGATTATAAATATTTTTCAATATTGTGAATATCTTTTTATTGCTATCTGAAAGAGGTGCTTCCCCCTTCTCAGCTTTTTTTCCTTATGTTTATTTTTACCTGAGCAAAATACTAAAAAAAAATAATCTTACTTTCTTTAATAATGTTTATTAATTGAAGGTAAATAGATTTTGATCAGAGTTTAAAACAATTGAATTAAAATTCTTTTCCTCCTTCAGCAGTTCTGTACTCAGAGTTTCTAGGCATCTTTTAACTAGTACTTTACTGGACAGGCAATATTCCAGGACAGAAAACATCTGTATTTCAAATATCGATAAAATGTAGAAAATAGTCTTAAAAATCTGCTACCTTACAAACATTTCTGCAATTTGCACATATGTAGACTTTTTTTCATACAAAATAACAAAAATGATTGTTGTCAAAATCCTAAATTTATGTAATTTTACTAGTAATTTTCCACAATTGAATTCTGTCAATGTGAGTTACCCTTGTAGATTGCTCAATATTTACAAAAATGAGGAGCCTTTGAAATACTGATCTTTGGGATTTTTCCTTTCAATCTTATAAATAAAAATTTTTTTTGAAAGTTAATTCTCAGGCTTTTTGTTAGATTGCTTGTATACAAAATTCATACAGCTACCCTTATTTGTCATAATTGATTAAGTAGTTGTGACTAATACTGATACAGACAGAAGTTGCATCCTATTTTCCCTGAAAAATACATACTTTTTCTCACTCTGTTTCTTGTTCAAGCAGTAGAATGATGTAATTGCTCTCTAGAAGCCTTTGTATTGATGACTGATTTGGCTGTTTGAGGACTTGTCTCTGTCATCAAAGTTGAATATTTGCAAGTGCTGCATTCTTTCAGATTTTTTTAAAAATTTATTTAAAGGGAGCTCCACCCATAAAAGGCAAACTGCCAAAAGCTAACATTGTTAGCATTATTCTATAAATTTGTCACTGAAATAAATACCTTGTTAACAATGTAGGAGTACTGCTACTTAATACATAAGTAAATAGAAATTCTATAATATGAAAGTATGTTGAGCTGCACATTTCAAGTCCCCCATGATCTCTCTACTCTTGTGTATTCTGAAATAAGTGGATGTCTAAAGCTATGTGCAGCCTATTAATGCTCTGATTTTTCCCAACACTTTATATATGTAATAAAAGGATGTCAGTGAAAAAAAGTGGTGGGGGAATCGGAATATAATTTCTCTAGCAAATAGTAATAAATATTTAAAAGTTTGTTAAATTTAAATAATGAAATTCAGATAATTTTTTTTTGTCTAAGCAAAAGCAAAATTAATGGAGACACTTAAGTGGAAACTTTTTCCATAAGAATCACCCTTTCAACTGGAAGTCTGTCCTAAAGAAACACCCCACTATAGTTGTAAAGCTTAAATGAATGTGTATTTTGCTGATGTGGTTAAAAAAATATTGAACTTTAATAAAATTATATGCAGTTCACAACGTTTTATTATACAGTGACCCATCTTAGTTTGCCTTGCGTTTTTATTTTTTTCCCTGCATGATCCTTTCAGTGAAGGAGCATGCATATGTTGAGCAGGAAAGATTCTGCTTTCTAAAAGTAACTGGGATTGTTTTGACTAATAGCATTACTGCTTTTTGAAGTCCTTCAAGGATTAAGGTTGTACTTTGCAGCATCCAAGAAATGTCCAGTTTTTCTTCAGTGCCCACCCTTAAAAAGCCCGTACTGAGAAACTTGACAGATGAGTCTTCCATATCTTATTCTCACTTGGAAAAGTGCTCCAAAATGCATTTATTTAAGCTGATACCTATTTTAAAGGCTGTATTTCAACAGAAGTTGTATAGATCGATCTAGGTGAATTCATGCACAACATTAAATTCTTTCTGCAAGTGGTCTTCCTCTTGTTTTTTGGAGAGTACTAGAGTCACAGACTGAAACTAGAATGGATGTAAAAGTAGAAGTACTTAAACAGGTCACAGATGCATGTGAAATTTTGGGATGCTGAAGACAGGTGACCGTGGCTTACAGTGTACATGAAGTACTGGAGGTGAGCTGAGGCTGAAGAAAATCCAAGTTTTGGCAAAAATGCATTTGCTCTGGAAATTTTGCAACTGTAATTCCATGTCCCTAAAGCTTTTTTGTGGAATTTTTGCTGTTGTGAAAGTTTAATATCGGTTGTATTATTTTCTTCAGTTTCAGATTAGATTCATCAGTAAAATGTAAAGGGTTTTATTTATGTGGTTACAGGATTCATTTTAATCATGGTTGAAACCTTCCTTTAATAAGCATAGTGCTTATAGCCTGTTACAGTTTAAAACTTAAGTATTAATAGAGATTTCCTTTATGAAATTAATAATCATCATATAATTAAAATTACTTTTCTGTATAATTCATGCCTCCCTCAAAGAACATACAAAATCCAAATTTGCTAGACTCTTTAAATAATTATTAAGCTTTTTCTAACTTTTCTTTATTCTAGAATCCTTGGATGAGCTGACTTGCTTAGTGGTAAAGCTGTTTTCAGAAGTAGAGAATAAAAATGTTCCTATACCAGAGTTTCCTGAACATCCTTTCCAAGAAGAACATCTCAGGGTATGTATAGAGATAAATCTTCCATCAGTAATGTATACCTTAAATTATATTTTTTTAATGTTTCAGTAATACGGAGGTAGTGAAATGCACTGTGTATCAGTGTCCCTGTTAACTTCTGTATTTCTTTCTAAATTTTTCACTCACCTTTCCATGCTGAGTGTGATACAGTTTTGTATGGTTTATAGTAGAAGTGGTACATTTGCTTGCAGCTGTAAGCAACTGAGAAATAATTCAATTATGTTTTTGTTCTCATCATGAATCGCTAAAGGGTTGCCTTAAGTTTTACATACCTTTACTTTTGAGATTTTGTTCATATGTTTGTAATAAAATGTGCATGTGTGTGAAAAGAACATAGGTGCTTGAGATTAATAAACAAGAGAAAACTGGTATTATTTTATGTATCTCTTTGTTTATTTCCCCCCTCAGCAACTCTACAAAGTGGTACCTATTAAGGACATTAGAAATCTTTATGTCACATTTCCTATACCAGACCTTCAGAAGTACTATAAATCAAACCCTGGCCATTACCTTGGTCATCTGATTGGTCACGAAGGCCCAGGGAGTCTTTTATCAGAACTTAAAGCCAAAGGTAAGTCATTTGATGGTAAAGAATTGTAGAAGTAATTTATTGCACATTATTTTTATAGCTACTTTTCACTTAAAATTGACCTCTATATGTTCAATTTGTAGCCTCCAACTGTTAAAGTAATGAGTTGTAAGTAATTTATTTGTTGTTTCTGTGGTGGGTAAGAATAAATAAATAATGGGCACTATGACTATTGAAGCTACTATTTATTGAAATCCTCTTTATCTGCCCTTGTTTAAAGGGTTATATGAACTTTGACATAATGACCTTGTCTCTATTCTGTCACTGACTTAAGGAGTATTGTCAAGTCCTGTAATGTCTGGAAGACTACAGGAGTGTATCTTGTGCTATTTTTTTTTTTTTATTATTTATATTACTGTGTTCCAAACAGGAATAGATTACTCGGTAATCAAAGGATCTTGAGTTTGTCACATCACTCTTAACGTATTAAGTCAGACCTATCTGATTTTGTACTGTGTTTAACTTGCACTGCTGACACAGGCATCAAGGAAGAGAAGGATAATCATAGACTGGATAATCATAGACTGCTTTGGGTTGGAAGAGACTTTTTAAAGGTCATCTAGTCCAACCCCTCCTGCATTGAGCAGGGATATCAACTAGATCAGGTGCTCAGAGCCCCATTCAACCTGGCCTTGAATGTTTCCAGGATGGGGCACCTACCATCTCTCTGGGCACCTGTGCCACTGTTTCACTACTCTTGTTGTAAAAAATACCTTCTTACATCGAGTCAAAAAGAACATGTAAACATGTTCTTATATCTACTCTAAGAAAATACGTAAAGTAGTTAGTGTTGCTGAAGCATATAGAAAGTAGCATAACTTGTTACGCATTTGTTTGTTTAAGATATTTTCTTTTTGATTTTACAGGATGGGTAAATACTCTGGTTGGAGGACAGAAGGAAGGTGCTAGAGGTTTCATGTTTTTCATCATTAATGTGGACTTGACAGAGGAAGGACTTTGTAAGTGAAGCGCTATGTTGGCATTACATGTTATTCCTGCTTTGATGGTTTTGAGTTTGTATCTGAAGAGACTGATTATGTTTATAGCTTGAAAGTAAATTTGTTTTATTTAATTGTTTATTCCTCTCTAACATGCTAACACACTTCATCTAACATAAGAAACCAACTTCTCTGAGGTTATATTGAAGTACTTAATTAAATATTTTAAAGTAAATTTATTTAAAATAAAGCTGTTAATACCTTTGTGTGCTACTTATTCATACTGTTTAGACCTGAGTTAAATTATATTGTAAATCAGTATATTCATACATGTTTATGCAGTTTTCAGCATTAGCTGAGGATCTAAACACTTTAAATTTATGTCTGAGAAAAACACATTCAGCTTTGCCAGTGGGGTTTCATGTGTACTTAAATATCTTGGATGTGCCAGGGTGTAATTATTCAACCTTACCTGTTCGTGTTCGTCAGATTTTTTTTTTTCTTTGTGCAGACTGAACGAATTATTAAGCAAGTGTTTTCTTCTTTCCAGTGCACGTTGAAGATATTATTTTGCACATGTTTCAATATATTCAAAAGCTACGTACAGAAGGACCTCAAGAATGGGTTTTCCAAGAGTGCAAGGTACAGTGATTGGTACTTGAAATATGCACTGGTTATATTTTTACAAAGTTTTGGATTATAAGTAAAAACAGATTCCTTGGTCATGGAAAAAGCCTTTAATAATTGCATGGTAATTGCATTGGTTATATCAAAGTTGGTGTATTTTCAAATGATCAGGAAATTTAAACATGTGAACACTGGGGTGTACAATAGGACTTACGAGACGTAACACTTCACGTTGGAAGACTGTTTGAAATTGCTTGTGAGTTTTGTGCAACTTGATTAATGAAAACTTCTGTGTTAGGTACTTGTCTGACAGCTATAAAATAGATACAACAAAACTCCTTCCTATGTTATAAGAAGGAATTAAGGAGCCAATAATTAATGCTTAAAATAGTCTTTAGTACTTGCTTTTCAACCCTTCTAACATTGTTTCCTAGGATCTAAATGCTGTTGCATTCAGATTTAAAGATAAAGAACGACCACGAGGTTATACATCAAAGCTTGGAGGAATGTTGCATGTAAGTGTGTGGGTTTTTGCTTGCTTTTTGTTTGCTTTTTACAGTATAGTAATCATTTAGCAGCATGATTTATTATAGTCTTAATAAGTACAGGTATTTGCAAAGGTCCTTTGCACTTCTTGAGCTTAGGAATGTAATATGCTGCCTACGTCTTCAGTTGGGCAGTCAGTAAGTCACATTTCCTTCACTCTTTATGGTTTTATACATCTATAGTAGACAGAACTGATTTTACTGTGACTGGATTTGCTATTTGATCTGTTTCAGTGTTTCTTGAGACCTATGTGCCTTGTCATTCCTTGTTGACTTAATAGCTAAATGTTCTCTGGGGAAGTATTAGAGAAATAGTGGTTGTGTCAATGATAAAATAGTGTGTTTCTAAATGCTTCCATGGTTAACAGTGTTGAAATACTGCCGTAAGCAGAAGTGTTTTTATCAAAACATCAAATTAGAAATGCTTGGCTCCACTAATGTGATTGTATATTGGTATTGAAAGAATCATCCTGTAGTTTATGCTTAGTCTTTATACCTCTTGCAAAATTCAGTTTCCTCATTTTGCACTACAGGAAACTTAAGTAGAGTTTGGGTGTTTTTTTTGTCTAGTGAAATTCATGCAACTTTATACATCGTAGATAATCTCCACTGCACAGATAATGTCTCCATCTGCTCAAAGGCGTTTCTGTTTTCTTTGCGGGAATTCCTGTTAATGTTCCTACGTCTTTAATTTGTAAAGTCTAAAGTGGTGATCTTTAATTTTAGAATTGTTCTTCTGTTTAGTAAAAACCATTAGACTTAACTGAAAACATTTTAATAGGTATTTAAAAGAACTCCTCTTTGGGATGCTGTCTCTTACTTTTGTTCTGTCAAAAACATCTCTTTAACAAATGGACTTTTGAAACAGTCTTTCTGTGGCCTCTGTTTGTTGGATGATTCCCGATGACAATTACTCTGTCCAAAAATCAGTCCAGGAAGTTGCTAGCAGTGTTCCAAAGAGCAGGTTATTGATTCAAGACCTGTTTATTTTTTTCCCCCACTGCTTTTGCTGAGCATTGCAGTATGAATGGTAATTCTGTTTCTGCTGTGAGTTGCTTAAATACTGAAAGAAAAATAAGTTTTTTAGTTCATATTACTGCCTTGAATCATTCTGAGTTTATGATTGTAATTAACCAAGCTAGAACTGTTGCTTAGTGATTTCATGTGCTTAAAACTACTATTTGTTTTTCATAACTTGGAGAAGAACCTGAGTATAAGTTACCATGAGTAAGTGTTATGTCCTAATTTGTTAATATATCTACCAAAAAGTTTAAGAAAAACTTTTTATTCAAAACAAGTTAATCTTTAAAGCACAGTTTTTCTGGTCTAAGGTCTTGCTGTCATATTCTGTTTCATTTGTCATGTGTAGGCGTGATGCTTTGCAGGTAGTTGTTCCCTGGTTTGCAGTGCCCTTTTTCTTTTGTTTTGGCTGCTTAATTGTATAATTTTTTTTTAAAAAAAATCATTTTAATCTGATTGTTGTATCTAGATTGTTTTAGTCTCTTTCATTTTAGTGACATTATGTTCTGACCTTGCTGAAAAGTAATCACAAAATCACAAAATGGTTGAGGTTGGACTGGACATCTGTAAGTCATCTTTTCCAAACCTCCTGCACAAGCAATGCTAAAATAACAGCCAAATACATTCTGTGCTCAGACTGTGAAGACTGTGGCCTTTGTTTGTAAAGGAAATAAAGTGTAGACTTTTGGTCACTAAATCTGTGTGGCCTTGGTATTTAGAGATGAGAAATGCATAAATTACTTACAATCTCCTCTTCAAGCTGCTTAGTCTGCTTAGCCTTTTAAGCAGATTGTAGTTAAATAAGCATTCTTCAGTGTACGATGAATCTTTTGGACAAGACCTTTCAAATTCTGGATCTTTAGCATTCATATTTGAAGTTTTTGTAACACAGTTTTGGTTCATTATCCTTGGTCTCCCCCCTGTTGGCCCTTTCTCTTTTCTGAAATCCTGTGTGTGAGCTGCTCTCTGTTCTGGAAGTCATACCACTGCAGTATTTTGTATAATGTCTGCAATTCAGAATGCCATTTTATAATAAATATAATAAAAAAAACCACCTGTTTGGCAAACTGCAAGTGTCTGGTGCTTAGGTTGCCTGGTATTTTTTACTTGTTAAACAGATGTTTATCAACAAAGTTTCCCTGTCAACCACACTAATCATTTTCAGAGGAGCTTTAATTGTTTTTTCTTCTTAAATTGCAGTGTGCCTTAGGAGATTTTCAGTTTGATCCTAAACAAAAAAATTTAGAACTAAAATTGTATAAATTTGTATTATGCTTTTAGATAGCTGAAGTAGACTGCCCTTTAGGTTACTGTAAATAAAAACTGGAGTCTTAGAGAATCCTAAAAAACTTAGTGGTTGGTTTTTTCTTTACTATATTTTTTTTTTTTTC
>JANHFX010011241.1:11162-50841 GCA_027560015.1 Chloroceryle amazona | reverse complement strand
GAACATATATTTTAAATACTAAAAATTTGAAGAATGGAAAGCATGAGAAGAGCATGGCAGTGGTCGGATCGGAATTGAATTGAGTGTCCTGATGGCATGACTTCTTAGATTGAGACGTAACAAGAGAATATAATGGTAATATGCACTATATAGAATTACATAATGTAGGAGAAATATGATTGTGTAGCTATGAGTACTACTTCATCTTTACAGAGAAAGATTTTAAGACTTCTTTTCCCATCTAATTTGAAATTACTAAAATAATACAGATTTAGCAACCAGAAGTATACATTTTTATTTCCTTTACAAAGCTAGTTTCTTCGCGCTCAGTTTTTGTTTAATTCATCTACATGTTTTTTGGCTTTGTTTTTTAGTATTATCCTATAGAAGAAGTATTGGCTGCAGAATATTTGCTTGAAGAATTCAGGCCTGATTTAATAGAGATGGTACTGGATAAATTGAGACCAGAAAATGTTCGGTAAGTTAAACTGCAATAACTCACATTTTAACCAAAACATTGTAAGAAAGCAGATGAACTAATGGAAACACTCCATTGAATGCAACTCCATGAATGGAACGCTTCCTGTTGAGACGGAAACATCCTTTCAGTCCTTTCTATGCGGGATGTTTTCCTCAGACTGAGATAGCTCTTAGGCAGGTATTATTCGGAATAGCTCAACTGTTACTGCAGAAAAGCCTAGTAAAGTTACCCTGCCTCATTAAATTCTTGTGACATTTTATATGTAATGCTCATCATATGGAGCTAGGTTTGGAAATCTGATAAGAGGATGGCTTTTATCTGCTGTACATATTTTACTTGCCCTATGGAAAGCTATACAACTGCAGATTAGTTGACCCTCTGAAAAATGTCAGTTTATGTGGGTAGAAATAGCTGTGTCTTTAGCTGCTAAGATTTCTCAGACTTCTGGAACATCTCTGTTATGAGTGGTACCAGTACTGCACATGTGCTTCCCTTGCAGAGTGTGTGCGCTGCACTACAAATTTCAAGGCTCAGTAACTGGTCAGACTAAGTGTTGAAAGGAAAAGGGGAAACCTCTCTCTTCTGTGCTTTTGAGAATCTTCTGTTGCCACCTGAGTAGAAAAGGGAGGCTGAAAGAACGAATGTACCTAATGTTTGAATACCTAAAGAACGATAGCGTGACCAGCTTGAGGGAAATAATACTTGCTGAGATGATGATTTACAAGTGGGCAGGGTGTTAGGAATTGGGACTAACAGTTAGAGTGGAAGTAAGACAGCAAATCTAGAAGAAAAGATTCTCAGATTATGTGCAAGGATTTTAAACGGAAAGTCCTGAATCATGGCAGCCGGGCAAAGAGTTCCAAGACAGGGAGCCCGAGGTAGGACAGCAGCAGAACCAATGAGACCAAACTTGGAGGAATGAAGCAGAAAAGCCTATGCAGACTAAATGCGGTATATTCTACAAAGGGCAAATAAACTAAAGTTTACTAAGTCTTGCTAATTTATTTATTTAATTATCTCTGCAGATGTATGATTTTTTTCCTTTTTTCCCCCAGTACAGCTTCTGTTTCAGATCTCACAGAATAGAAATGTTCTAGAATTTCATAATAAGGTGGCAGTACCAAGTATTGCTCTGCCGGACCTACCGATGTAATTGGAAGGTGTCTAGTGAAAGTAACAGGAAAATGCAGAAAGAGAAAAGTAGAGTTTCAAGGTTAAGAATGTTTAATGCTGCTCAGGAGAACTGAACTACTTCTTTGCTTTGTCACAAGCTTCCTAAATGACACAAGACGAGCTCTTACAAGAAAATTCTTCCAGCAAACCATTAATTACCCATTCCTTTTTATTTTCTTAACTATGCCTAAGACATTAAGGCCTAACTAGATGGCTTGCCAAGCACCTGAATCCACAAAAAACTCGACAGAAGCTTTGCTTTTAATCTGTGAGGTACCACCAAATGTAAAGAATTAAAAATGTCTTAAAATGAGTATCTGAAATGAATGGGTGCTCTGTAACTTGGTGGATGTCTGTGTCTTGGCTTCCTATCTATGGAAATAATACCACTTGGGTTACTTTAAAATATGAATTTAGTTCCTATGTAGAGTGCTGTGGAAGAGACATTTTAGTAATTGTTTATTTAGAGGAAGAGGTGAATATTGGAAAGAAGTCAGATCCTGCATTGAGCAAAACATTAAAATGTTGAGTAACTGTTTCTGTGTCCTGAACAGGGCAGAGGTTCAGTAGAACAAGATGTAAATTTTTGTGTATATATTAAAATGTATGTATAAGGTACTACAGTCATAATTACTAGATGGTTGCATGGGCAACACTTACACTAGTACTTTGGAGTCTGAATTTTTTTCCCCCCCCAATTTGGTTCTTTTAATATATCTTTTTTCTATACTGTAATAAGCTGTAATATTAAGACAATGGTGTAGAGACATCGTTAGAATGTATGAAAACACAAACAAGCTCTTGCTTATGACACTGTGTATCAGTCTTACTCTATTTGAACACTTGTTGATCAGTGTTTTGGAAGCCAGGTATATGATACAAAAATGGGGGTGTCAGTTCCTGAATATGTTAAACCTGAAATTTTCATAGTGTTGGATACAGAAAGACAGTGAGGCACATATTCATGTATTTCTAGAGTTTCCCTGCTTCAGCCTACTGAAGTTACTGTGAATTACTTAGAAGTTTGGGCATGAATCTTTGCTGTGTATGCATGACAAAATTAGTTTTGTATATTCACTTAGTTTAAGGTGTATGTTTATTTTTGAAAGATGGTATATTTCAAATAATTATTGGATAAAGTAGGATAAAATTGAGTTTTGAACTGTATTTGCAAATGTCATGGGTTCTAGTGTTTCTAGGGGTACACAAGTAATGATAAAATAAATAGAGCTGCCTATGTCAGTGACAGTAGTTGCCATAGTAATAAATGCCCTTTAAAGAAGGGCCTATATCTTTGTGTGTGGGTGTGAATCTACGTGTAATGTGTGTGGGATATTGCAACTGAAGCTTGAATATTTAAAGGTTCATATTTTGAACAAACAATAATTAAAAAAACCAATTTCATGTTCTCTTTCTTACTGTATTAAATACTTCTATTTTGAATGTATTTTCATGTTGATCTACCTACCACCCAGCTTCTTGGAAACTCAATACAAGAGCTTACCTTTAACATAAAAATTGGTTTTACTAATTGGGAGAATATATAATTACTACTTCTCTGAGAAAAGCTTAGTTGAATTCCACATGAGTTTGAACTTTTAACTGATTTTAGAATTGCTTACAAGCAACAGGTAAAGTAAAAAAGGTACAGGTGCTTAATCAGATTGATACTTCTTATATCTTCACAGAGCTTTACAATGTGGCTCTTAACATTGACTGTTTTCTTGGAATGTTTTCTTGGGGAAGGATACCTTTTGTAAGGTAGATTGGGTCTTTCTTAGTAGCCAGAGAACTTTCAAAGCATGTGCTTGTTTACATTTGCATAAATTGATAGAGGAAATTAATATATATAAATACATTAGTAGACTCTTTAAGCTAATTAGATGTTGCTGGATGTCACAGACCACTATCAGTTTATTGTGTTAGTCCTGTTGCTCTCTGTGCCAGCCTTTTTACACTCCTGTCCATTTTGACAGCACTTCAGCATACAATAGCCATAATTAACCTTGTTCAAAAGTTATTAGAGTGAGAAAGTGCAGAGAATACAGGTAGAGGGAGAAAATTCCAGTCTACAGAATGTGATCAGAAGCACAGGAATAGTGGTGGCAATTTTTACAAAAATTGAGAAAGTTACATGGTGTGCTTTTTCAAATATGTACTGAACAGCTGTTTCACAATGTTCTCTTAGTTATTATCAACCTATATTTGCAGTTGCAATTTGGCATTCCTCTTTGTCCTTGGTTTAAAAAAAAAAAGAAAAGAGCAAGATAAGCAAGAAACTTGTTAGAGATAAAGGAAAAAGTAATTCTAAAATGATACAGAATTTAGCCATAACTTATTTGAAATTTTAGTAACCAAAGACAGTAATTCTTTACTGTTGTATATATCTTTTATTGATAGTAAATTTGTAGGGTTACCTCAGTCTTCTTGAATTTTATAAAACAACTTGGTGGAGAGGGGAATATTCTCTACACTTGGTAACGGATTAATTTAAAATAAAAAGTGGATTTTTTTTCAAGATGGAGCACACCTTGAGCAAATACTAAGTGAAGATGATCAACTTCAGTATTTGAAGCAGCTGGGAAGCATTGATCCTTCAGATAATGGAGATAGTTGTTTCATTTCAGCTTTTCAAATTCAGCCTGTTTTAAGTGCTGTGTATGTGACTTTTCAAGTAGGAAAGTGTAGTACATTTAGACTGGAGAGGCACAGTGGTGGGGGTGTTTTGGAAACTAATTCTAGTAGAATAGATATGCTCTTCTGTACTTCTCAAAGTTTTTATAATGGAAGAGCAATGGTGACTGAATCAAGAAAGCTTGTGATCAGAGGAGCGTGGTCATCTAGTAACTTCTGTGTATGTGGGTCTCCATGTAATCTTGGGCTTCCAATGTCTTAGATCTCACCCTACTTTTCTACTAGCTGCTTGTTACCATGCTTTCTTTTTGTATGCCAGAAGAAATGTTGCATTTAATCTTCCCTCAGGACTAACCACATTGTCTTTTTACTTTACCTGGTTTAAGAAATAGATTATAATGACTATGTAATTTTAAGGATTTGAATAAAAAAGCTAAATACTGGGAGAGAAAAGGACTTTGAAAATAGGAACATACCTGGTTTTATGGCCTCTTCAACTTACTATTAAATTATATATTCTTTTTGTTGCAGAGGTTTTAGTAGGGCTTAAAGATGTTCAATACAAGTAGGTGGCCCACAGCTATAGCTGTAGCACTGCTGGGGGTTGTTATGGCCAAAGTGCAGGACCCATCATTTTTCTATATTGAAACTCATGGAATTGGCCTTGGCCCAGCGATCCAGCCTATCTGGATCCCTCTGTAGAGCTTCCCTACCCTCAAGCAGATCAACACTCTCACCCAGCTTGGTGCCATCTGCAGGCCTACTAAGGGTGCACTCTATCCCCTTATCCAAATCATTGATGAAGATATTTAGCAGGAGTGGTCCCAGTACTGAGCCCTGGGGGACACCACTCTTGACTGGGCTCCAACTGTATTTAACTCCATTGACTTGTGTGTATTTACTTTGAAATTCTGGTTATCCACCATTTACTGATATTTATGCTCATATTTACCTTTCTATTCTCCCTTTTAATGAAAAAAATGAGTGTTACATCATCCTAACTTTGCATGTTGGAGTTTTTTTCCTAATTTGTTTTGGTTTGGTTTTACGCCTTGCATAAATTATGTTCTACAATAATTTAGTTAGAATTGATTTGAATTTTTCCTTTGTATTGTGCTTTTATTTATAATTTCTAATAGGGAATTTATAAATACTATAATTCACCTACACTAAGGACTTTTCCTGATATCTACATTGGGGTAGCTGCATTCACAGTTAAGAGAATACTGTTCAAT
Source organism: Chloroceryle amazona (assembly GCA_027560015.1). NCBI lineage: Eukaryota > Metazoa > Chordata > Aves > Coraciiformes > Cerylidae > Chloroceryle > Chloroceryle amazona. Next base: position 45,318 of record JANHFX010011241.1, on the reverse strand, counting down.
GTCTTTTTAAAAAGGTTAGCTCCTTGACTGTTATTTTCTTAACCAACTGTGTTAAAAAAGTAGGGAAAAATATCCATACTCACAGATGGTAGCAAGTATCCGTATGTGCTTCTATTTGACTGAACCATAACAGGAAGTTTTCATATTCTTCTCCCCCTTCCCGCCCCTGCACACTCCTTGTTGCATTCACTGGCTTAATTTCCCTAAGAGAGAAAACTTTTTAAGATATAAGTATAATTTTTACTTGTTCAGACTGCATTGGATTTTGCCAGCCATCTGTGAAGATAAGGGAATAGACTTGGCATGTGTTGCAGTCTTAGAAAAAAATATAATTTTCCCATCATTTCCAATACAATTTCTGTCCCCCCATCATCTGCAGAATAAATGCTCTTAAATTTTAATAATCTAGTGACTCATCAGATTAAGCAAGTAAAGAACATTTTCCCCTGGATAATAAATCAACTTTTTTTACTCTTGATATTTGAAGTGCAGCACTAGTACTGTTCTAGAGGGAAGAAAAATAAAACAAATGCCAAAAATATTGCTACAGAAATTTCTAAGGGCTAGAATTTCACAGATTGTGAGGAAACAGTTCCTTCAGTGCAGTCAGTGATTCTCATCCCCGATGATAAACATGTTACAAATATGGAATGCATATGTTCATTTTTTAATTGCATTGTAACTGAGTAAAGATTTTTTGAAACTCAAATTTTTTTTCTCTTCTTTCCTCCCCCAAACCATTGTGTTGGTAGAGACTTAGTTTTATTAAACCCTAACAAATACCTTGTGTTTCTACAGAATGATTGTAGTGCGATACTCCAGCAATATCTCTCTGCTTCCTCTCTTCCTCTGTTTTCTAATGAGATTTGTGTGGAAGTTGCTTTGAGTAGCCTGGATTGCTTCATGTCAGTTTTATTAATGGTTTTAGAGGAAGTTACAAACAAATCTCGACACTTGCAGATTTTGTTTCAGTCACGTTATTTTATGCATTTGAGTAAGATCCGTTTCATTTTTCCATTGTTTGACAATACCGTCATTTGGAGGAAAGCAAAGTTTAAATTTATTCCTAAAAAAAGCATTTGTTCCTTTTTAAATATAACTTTTTTTTCCCCCCAATCAATTTGCTTTGACATATCTGTTAGTAATATCACCCTTAGAAACTTGAATTCTGTTATGTAAACATGGAATAGAAAGAACAGTTGATAATCTTTCGTGGAAGTACATTAATTTTAAAGCACACATTCTCTTCCTCAGAACACTTTTGTGGATCTGTCCCTTGGAGTTTCATTTTATATTTCAGGAGAGTGGAAGTAGCTAGTAAATATGTATCACATTCTGTAAATTGTTCTTGTTTTCGAAAATTGACCATAACTGAGGACTACAACAGTTTGCATGTACAAGAATGTACATGAAGAAGTAAATTGCTTTTACTATTTCAGCTGTATTCTGTCTCCATAAATGGCTCAGAAGCCTAATTGCGCTGATCGATTTTGTTATAAGCGAGTCCTATTAAAGATTTCCTGTCTTGCTTTTCCAGTGCATTTTTTGATGCTGTCTTAAACCATGTGGATATTCACAGTGCTATACAGGACAACACAGAAGTGAAAAACAAAAATAGCATTACATAATCGGTAACTTTAACAATGCATTGTGATACATTTAAATAACTGCACAGCATTGTGTTTCTCTCTGGTGCTTCTTTTCCCATCTCCTTTTCCTGGTCTAGTGTTCACTGGTTCTTGTATCTTGGTTTAGGTTGTAAGTCTCAGGCAGATTAAATGCCTTTTGGTTTGTTTCATGTGGTTGTGGGTATGTTTCTGAGAGCTCAAAATACGAGTTCCAGTATCAGTGCTGTTACATTATCAGTCAATCAGTCCAATTACAATACAATCCTTCCAGTAGCGATTTGGGGTATAGATAGGGGGGAAGGATGCCATGAAGCAGAACTGCTTGAAGAATTGCAATGCTGATAGTCACAATTTCATTTTCTATATGTTGAGCAGACAGAATTAGTTTCAGCTCTTTAATTTTAGTATGTTACTACAGCAAGTGTTTGGGTGCTTTCATTGTCCCTATTGCTTGAACATCAGTATATTGGAGAAGGGTAGAAGGAGGGAATGTCAAATAACAGACGTCTATGTGTTGTAGCATAAACACCTTTGTCTTGCTGCTCAGACCGCATGATTGTTGGAATTTCACCAGGATAATCTTCTGTCTTAAGATTCTTAATTTATTTGTTTTATTTAATGCATGGGAAGGCCTGGTAGGTTGCTCTGAAATTCTAATAGACTTTATGGTTTTTATAGTCTCTTAGCAACTTCTTCTGTACATGATAGAGCTTTTGCTCACCAGCTGTCCAAGCTAAAATGCAAAATGTAATAGCATATTTCTATGGCTCATGTTAATATAAACAACAATTTCTCTAATAGGTTTCACATTGTTGACCAAGCTAGAGTCTGCTGTGTTGCAAGAACAAATATTCTCTAGGATTAAAGTGCTTAGTTCTCTGCTGCATATTTTAGTATTATTCCTTTTGTGTAAAAATTGAAGTAGATGTAACATGTGAACAGATGTGAAGCCATTTTATAGGAAGTCACAAAAAATGTTAACCATTTCCATTGCCATTTGTAATGAGAGATGAAATAATGTATTTCAAAGATTAATGTTTTCATTCTGGTTTGGATATTGCCTATCTTCTGCAGAGGAGCAGGGTTGTTTTGTATATATGTGTGTGTTCATGCTAATCACTTGTCTATTTCAAATGTGGGGAGTAACAGTGTCTCCCATCCTCAACCCAGAGGACATCTCTCTCCATCCCTGAAATGTGAGATTTGTTTGCCCCTTTTTTATTATTTAAAATACTGTCTCAAAATGAGACAGTCTGTGGTGCAAGTCCTGCTTCAGTTTTTTAATCCATTGCTAGGAAATGTGTCTTTAGTCCCATGTAACTTTGAGATCTACTTGTCATTTATTTAAATGAATCTAATAATAGTTATTTTACCCCACTGTTCTGCTGCTCAAACTGCAACACACAGATTTGAAAATCTTCATAATAGAACTAAATACAGCAGAATCCTGGTTTCTTCAACCTTCTTGGATCATTGAGTCATTTATGTGTAACATGAGATGAAAAATAAGTGATGAGGACATAGGTATTTAAAACACTAACAGTCCAAATAATTAAACTTTTCAATGTATTGCAAAATTCATCCCAAGTGCATTCTACAGTAACATATTTGTAAAGTAAAATACCATAGTTTGAAGCACATCCATATACCTGTTTCTCGATTTATGCTCTACGTTGCCATGCACACTAGAAATAGACAACAGAATGTTCCTGTCCTGAAGATACTGGGATTAAAAAGCATTGCTTATGTTTTGGTGTTTTAATGTGCTTTTTAGCCATATACACAAGATTTTACAAAGTTCATTACTGTGCTGTTCAGCATCTGGCGGATTGTTAAATACATGTAGGAGGTAACTGCTACATTCTGTGACCATCTCAGAAATCTTATAAACATCTGTTTACTCTTAAAGTTTGAATACTCTCTTGTGTTGTAGGTTATTAAAAAAGACTTAAAGGAGTTGTCTTGATACCTATTATGAAGACTACTGAAAAATACTGATAAGCTTGTAATTTTCTTTATTCTGGATAGCCTGTTACTTAGGTGTATTCTTTAGTTTGAGGAGCATATGGATAATGCTTTTAGTAATATGTTTTAGTTTTAGGGTAACCCTATGGCAAACATGGAGTTGAACTCAGTGATCCTTACGGGTCCCTTCCAACTTGAGATATTCTGTGATTCTATGATTTAGGTTTCTAATTGAGTATAAATCTGTTGCATTGACTGTAAAATACATTAATCTTCCTGCTTTTCTTCCCTTCAAAAAAAACCCCAAACAAAAACAAAAAAGGGGACAGAAACAGGTATCAATCTGACAACAGAAATTGAGGATGATACAAAATGAGGAAATTCTCCTACTGTCAGATTATTAATTGGGAGAGTGAAACTGCAGGAACATAATCTACACTGCCAGGTCTAGAATAATACCTCCACAGTCAATATTTTAACATATCTGAGTGTTGATATAGGTGGTATGAAAAATATGGTCACTTCAGTGGTTTTGTAGATCATCTCAAGGACGGATTTCTGTGTTTTCTGGAACAAGGACAAAGTCTTAAAAATAGAGATTGCATGCAGCAAGAATTGTATGTAACTGTAGGTTGTAACACTTAGAAAAAACCAGTAAAATTAAATGACGCTGATGATCTGATTTCATTATTAACTTTTGTGTGTATATTAGTATATATACTTGCTGTCTAAATGTACTCTGTCCAGGGACCATTTCCAGTAATAAGTGCATTCTAGTGATGGAATAAAAGTGGTCTTCTGAGCAATTTCTCATAGTATTTTCTCAGACATTCATACCAAAGTGCTTTGTCTCTTTGTTTTCAGAGTTGCAATAGTTTCCAAGTCTTTTGAAGGAAAAACTGATCGAACAGAAGACTGGTATGGAACACAATACAAGCAAGAAGCTATTTCTGATGAAGTTATTAAGGTATGTCAAAACTATGAATATATTCTAATATCTGCAAGTGAAAGACAGTGGTAAATTCTTTGTTTAATCTTCCATTTAGTTGAGGGAAAAACTTAAATCTGTTGCTCTGTGTAGCATGACAATTGTACAGTGACTAATATTATGAGAAGTAAGGATCTTATGTTAGTCTTTAGATTTCAAGTTACATAGGACAGATAATTTTTACTGGGTTTAAACCATGTTAAGTACATGGGATGTTTTACCATTTTTGCTATAAAAGTTCCACAGTATATGGTGGCTACTTAAAAATGCAAGCATTAATGTTTTAAAACTTAAAAGTCTCTAATGATTTAATCTGTTCTTAAGAAAGGAACATTTTTACAACTGCTATGTGTAACTGCATTTCTGAAATTGATTTTTGCACCTTAGAAAATTAGTATATTTTGCCAACAATCTTCTAAAAATGAAAATTCTAACAAAGAAGGTGGACACATTCTTATTGAAACTTGTTACTGATCTAGAGATGGTTGTAACATACACCCATGAGCTAAGGTGGAGCTGCCAAGCATGCTTTCAACAGGCATTGCACAGGATAATGTCCTTTAGCTTGTCCATAGCTATGTTCTTGCTTGGAATTCTTGCTTATGTTTTTCATTTAATACCTTCATTTGGAGTTGACAGCAGAAAGGCTGAGACACAGAACCACCTTCTACTCTACTGTAAACTTTTCAAAATTCCTTTTTATGTTTTGTCTTCCTCCTCAGAGTACTTCATCCTGCAGACAGCCAGCTTGGTTTCCCAGACATTTTTCTCACTTCATGTGTTAATTTTATTTACACATAAGCTAGTGGAACACATTTTTAAAACTTTTGTTGCAGCACAAAGTAAGTAAGTATATATTCATTAATTAAGGAGAAATTCTGCATAGACTCATTGTTTCTCCTGTTTATCTAGAAATGGCAAAATGCTGACCTGAATGGGAAATTCAAGCTTCCAATGAAGAATGAGTTCATTCCTACCAACTTTGAGATTTTGCCATTGGAAAAAGATGCGACACAGTATCCTGCTCTTGTCAAGGTAAGCTGATTGCTAGTTAATCTTCTTGGAAGCTAATTACTATGTGTTTTTATAATGCAGATCATGTCATACTCCAAGGTACAATAAACAGAAAGGTACACACTTTAAAGATACTGCTAGAAAGACAGTAGAAAGTTCATTCTTGCTAAACTTTGGATTATGACTGTTCGTGTTCCAACAAAAATGAATCTATAAACAACCCGACTTCTCTTTGCCCTTTTGGAAGTGTGTAAACGATTGATAGAAACAATATTAAAGGTGTTAATTCAGCAGAAGGGTGACTGCCACTCTTACATTTTTATGAGCAGTGTTCAGTGAGAATGTAGACAAGGCTATTCTTCTGTAAATGTGTATGGAAAAAGCTTGCGTTTGCATGGAAAAAGGGAGAGCAAGATGTAAACACAGAAATAAACATCACCCTCCAGTCTCCTGGAAGCATCATTTAATCCTTTCAATATGTTTAGCAAATCTCAGATTTTCTAAATACCTAACATTCACTAAAAATTTCTCCTCGCTACTGAAGCATAGTTGTCTTTGCTAATTCTCATCTCTGTTGTGGGCTTAGCTGGAGGATAAATACAAAGTCTTCTGCGATTACATGTGTGCTTTAGCTTGAATACTCAATTCAGATACACTTTTTGCACACTAGGTTAATATATATTAATATCTACTTCAGTGCAAAGATACCCTTTAGGAAAACATATTTGTTCTGCATGGGGCATTTTAGGTATATACTTTGAAGTAGTATTCTTAACAAAGGAAGACTTTGAGCATATGTTTATGTTTATCCTGAACTTGAAACCCTAAACCTCAGCAGGGACACATACTACAGCTCTATCAAGTAACACTAATTGGTTTGCTACAGAAACCTGATGGTCCTTCTTTGTCCCTGTAGCAACTAGGCAATTGATCCACACAAAAGCTTTGCTTTAAGGCATGATTGCTTTAGAAATATACTTGCCTTTAGCTTTTCCTTTTCCTTGAAAATATGTTTTCTGAGGGGAAAATGTTTTTAATCTTCTGTACTTGATGAAATAGACTTTGTTTTGCCTGCATCTCTTTCATTTTCTCCCTAGCTGTATGTCTGTGCCATTTTCTTTCTGGGGACCCTGACATTTCTCTGACCCCCCCCCGCAAAATATTGCAAGAACTAAATCAGCAGAGTTTAGCTGTACAAAAAAGGACTTTTTTTCTGCTGTTTTCTGGCCATTTTCACTGGCAGCATGTCACTAGTCAACTCTGTTGTGATGGCACATCTTGCCCTGAAAAAACCTCAGGAAAGAGGGCAGTTAGGGTATCAGATTTGGCCTGAGGGCCATACTGTTACAATGGACTGCAGCTAGCGATCTCCAGCTCTTGTATCAGGTCTCCAGTGCTACAGACAGGCTCTGCTGTTCACCATCCTGTCCCTGATGTAAGATGAATTCTACACTGCCTCGTAGCAATTAAAAAGAATAAAAAATTTGTTGTGTTGGAGAGAAGATTTAATTTGGCTTTTTTGTATGAATCAAATATTTTGGAGAGGAAGGTGTGCTGTGAGAGACAAGACATTTCTTTTATGCAAAAAGGAGAAAAGTACAATGCGAAATCCCTGAGAAGCAAAGAACATCTGCTTAAAATATGAGAAAAATAACATGCATTTAAAATTTCTCTCATCTATAGTAATTTAAAGAAAAGGGGTGTGTGTGTGTGTGTGTGTAGGAAGTTAGCTAGAGTTGTAACAGAGAGGGGGTATTTTTTTCACAGCTTTTGTTGGAGAAAAAGCAATAGTGGATTGTTTAGATTCTTTCCTGAACTAGGAGATTATTCTAAAAATTTTTGGTGACAGATCTTTTGACTAATTTCTGACTAGTTTCACTATGTTTTCTAAATGTGTATGTGTTTTGTTTTTTATTGTTGCCAATGTTACTTTAAAACAACATACTGTGCATTTTTACTAAAAGCATTAAATACACAGCTACATTCCTAGACTAAAATGTGACTGTATTTTGCTCTATGCTGCATAATGCTACATCTTTTAATGCCAGCATAGGGAGGGAATTTTATGAAGCTAACTCTATGTCTTTCATAACTTCAGCTCTATAAAAGTAGTTCCCATTTTGATAATAAATGCTGCAGACATTTAACTGCCTGTCAAAGTGACAAATGGCAAGAAGACAGTCTCAATAAGGATAGATGGATGTATACACAAATGCATATAGCAAGAATATGAATTTAAGGTGACAACAATAAAATGAGTTTTGAAGTTAAGAGACTTAAAAATAGTGTAATATATTGCAGTTAAAAGTTAGGTGACTTAACCTCTTTTCTTGACACAGGACACTGCTATGAGCAAACTATGGTTCAAGCAAGATGACAAATTTTTTTTGCCAAAAGCTTGTCTCAACTTTGAATTTTTCAGGTATGCAACATTAAGTATATTGCTCTCCAAAAGTGTCTTGTTTGTTGGGGATCTGCATTTCTGTGGCAAAAAAATTCTTGCATGTATTGAGGCTTAAAATGTTTGTCCTTACTCAGGAATATCAATAATATATGCATAGCAGGAAGGCTCATGTAAGTTATGCAGTAGTTGAGTAGCAAGCAGTTGTAGGTGCTCCATCTATATTAGCAGGGAAAGTTTATATAATAATACCTCTAAACCAAATTTTATTTTATGTTTTATTTGCTGTGCCTGAAATATGCCTGCCAATGGGACCAACTACATATTGCAATATACCTCTTTAAAAATGGTTGTATTAATTTTAATTATTTACTGAATCACAACTATTTTAAGAGAGTGTTTTCTTCATAAAATGCTATTCTGATAATGGTTTTAGGTTCAAATTATATTTGTATTTGCCAGTATAATATTCTGTGTGCTTAAAATTGTGAGATGTTATTTAACTGACAAAGACAAATGATTTTGGTTTTTTTAGGAGAACACTGTACTATCAACAAATGTGTGATTTTATTTTATTTTATTTTATTTTTTCACCTCAAAATGCATGGTAAAGTGCTATATATATGTTAATTCTGGTCTTGCATTATTTTTATCACAGGAATTATTGTCTTGTTTTGTTTTTTATGCTAACATGACAATGTACCTCCTTAGTGTTCCTTTCAAGTAATAATTTCTAACTTTTGAAAAAAAAAATATACTACTGTCTTTAAAGAGCAACTGGTTTTGTGCTGGACTACTGAAAATGAAAATAATTTCAGTAACTCTCCTCCTTTGGTCTAATTAAATGATCAGTGATACTGTTGGAAAGGCTGTTACGTGGGCTCTGATAGCTGCTCGTGGATACACTGCTTGGTCCTTATTTTGAGAGACCACTTGAAATTTTTCTTGGCAGAATTTTAGAGATGGTTTTTCAGAGAGTGTCTTGTCTTGGCACTGCTGTTGGTACTAGTTTGGGAAAATTGACTACCAGGGCATTGCTCTTTCTTTTTGCTGTTTGAAACCACAGGGCAAACATTACAACTCTTTCAACTTCAGTGTGACAGAAAATGGAAGATCAAAATGGTAACTGCCCATCTCTTAATCAGAGAACAACTGCTGCCTTTGTTCATATCTGGTGACTTTCCCTTTCGCTATGTTTGGTCAGAAACCAAAACAGGATTTTATTGATGGACATCAAGCTTATGTTATGCAGTTGTGGGTTTAAAAATCAATTCCAAATGAACTATGAGTGATCCAATCTCTATACCAGTTTCTGAATGATTAAAAGATAATAATTCATTTTATGAAGAGCAAACAAAGGTATATTGTGCATATGTGCACATACTTATTAGAGAATCATGGAATGGTTTGGGTTAAAAGGGACTTTTGAATGTTAGCTGTTAAACCCTCTTGCAATGAGCAGGGAAATATCTACTATGTGGTGGTAGTCTTTCCCAGTTAGGTTCGTACTTTCGTTTCAGTGAGCCCTTTAAAAAAGCCAGGATTAGTTGAGCTTTGCTGACTAATGTAATGGAATGATTTGCCTCTTTCCTCCTAGGAATGGTTACAGATGGAAACCTTGATATTTTTTTTTTTTTTTTTTTTTTCTTAGGGTTGAGGACAAAGATTCCTTCTTTTTATTTAAAAATAATTATGGTAATGGTATATGAACTAATGCGTGGATATTTTGACAGTAATGGGTACATCATCTCCAGAAGAAATTTTGAGCAGGCTTGTCAAGAGTTTGATACTTAAGAAAGATTCTTAGTTAATCTCTGTCTTTTGAGACTGGTCATGCTGATGGTCACTGGAGGAAATGATGAAATGTGTAGTGTTTATTTGGTGAAATGTGTAGTGTTTGTTCATGAGACTTGATAAATTACCCATAGCTGCTGTGGGCAAGGGACTTGGTGAATAAAACCATCTTATTAACACAGGTTTTCATAACAGGTTTTAGCCTTAATTCTAGATCAGAATCTGATAGCTGTGCTGCCTTATAGCAGATAACAAAAATTTGTTCACGCTACAGACTGATTCAGTGAGATAGAAAAAACTAGGAGGATTTCTTCTGCCTGCAGCCCTGGTCATAAATGTATCTTTGAAAGAATTTCTGACCCAGATGTTATTGCAGCAAGTGCTGTGCAGATGAATTAAGAGGAAGCTGATGAGAGTGGTTTCTCCATCAAACGTACAGATACAGTAGGAACAGTCTGAGTATATGAACCTCTTGAGGTTGCCTTGTTCCAAAACTGAAAAACTTTACATGGCACAAGTTTTGCATTCAAGAAAGACCATGGTAAAACCCTCTTGCTTTTTATATAAACTGTGACTTAAGAACTTGACAAGTATCCTTTTTTAAAAGGAAACTAAATAGCAATCTGATGTGCTGTTTTGAAAACTTTCTAAAGGTAATCATAAACTCTGTGCTTCAAGTTTCCTAAGGTTGAGAGAATGTTAAAAATACATTAATTATTTTTACCTAGATGCTTGCTACCTTCAGGCAACCTGAGTTGCATATAAGGTAAACCAGGGTCAACACTTCAGTACTGATTCCAGCTGTGTCACTTAGAGCTCTATTTAAAAGGGGAAAAGACCAGATTGAAGTATCAGAGACTGAGTTGTTCATGTCTAGTCAAAAAAATGTAAACTAGAAATAAGCATTTATTTACTAAGTTGTCGACTCCCAGAACAGTGTTACAATAATTGTTTTCTGCTATTTTTCACTTGAGGATTAATAATCTAAGACTACTAAGTCTTCATTATTTTCAAAACTCCCTGGTGGCATTTGCTAGTTAAATGAGCATACAGAAGTTATAACTGATATGGATACAGTAATTGCTCAAACAGATTAAGTTTCTATTCAAGTATCAAAATGAAAAAGAATATAATTAGTTTGGAGGAAGGTTTATGATAACATTGGATTGACCTACATCTTGCTTTGAACTCGGTCTTAAAAAATATATCAATATTAATTGGTTTTGCATAATTTGGTATATTGAAATTGCTCCATTTGGGGAAATGCTCATTGTGGGGTATATGCAAGTAGCAGAGTTCTCTTATATTCTGACCTGTTTAAGTTACACAAGCCCAGAATGGTTAATCCAGTGGTAGTGAAAAAGCATATCCTAGGCTAAGATTTCACAGAATCACAGAATGTTAGGGGTTGGAAGGGACCTCCAAAGAGCATCAAGTCCAACCAAGGCAGGACAAAACTAGAGCAGATCACACAGAAAAGCATCCAGACAGGTCTTGAAAGTCTCCAGAGAAGGAGACTCCACGTCCTCTCTGGGGATTCTACTCCAATGCTCTACAACTCTCACAGTAAAGAAGTTTTTCCTCAGATGAGGTTCCTCATGTTGATTTCAGACTATAGCAGGCTCTTCTCTAATAGATTTATTTTTTTTTTTTGTAAACCCTTTCCTATCCTTCCTTTCCTTATCTAAAAGGAAGGCGAAGTCATTGTCTTCCTAAATATTAGTAGGAACCTTCATAAAAATACCTTCACAATGTATTTTAAATTTATCAGCATGTGTGTTGTGGCAATGTGATCTTCCTCCCCCCACTGCATGTTGGTGCACTATGAAATACAATGCTACACAGGCCTAAACATATGTAATATCATCTCTCTGAATATGACCATTAGTGACTGCTTAGGGCAAATAAATGCAAATGGTATGGGTTTGAATTGTAAACCATATCCAGACAATAAATTGTTTTAGATACTTCTGATTATTTCTGTGAAACTGATAATGAATTTATATGCACTTCATAAGTTTCAGAAATAAATATTAAATCATAGTACAAATAACTTGGCTGGGCTTTGCAATTTAAAACACACAGATATTTAACAGTCAGCACAGTTGAAACATTGCTTGAGTCTTTGAGTTGCATTTCCATTTTTGAGAAATACTTGACAGTCTTTTATGTAATCAGGTGCTTCTAATACAAGAGTAGAGTTTGTATAGCTGTTGCCATTAAAAAGAATGCAAAAAATGTGGTGGTATGAAAATGGCTATGTCAGAACTTCTTTCCTGAGCCCAACTTGTAATGCATATTTTTCATACCACAAATTGCTAATGTCTTGATTTTTGTAATAAAAGCTACTGTCCTTTTCTGATAGTGTAGAAGTATGAGTTAAATTAATGTCCAGTACATGAGCTTTTGTTTCAGTCTATTAAATTATGTTGGTTGTTTGGAGTGTATTTAGTTTATTTTAATCCATGTGAATTCTGACTGTGCAATGAATTAAATATAAGGTGTCTTGATTTGTGAGCACAAGTAAAAAAGTATCTCTGGGATTTTCAGTATATTTAGGTATCATTCAAACTGTAAGAAAGCTAAATAATTCTTTTCAGGTCTGTTCATATTTGGCTTTGAAATAGGAATCCTTCATAATGGGATCCAGCAGCATACAGTAAACATTGTTTCCTTCAGATCAAACTCAAAAGGCCAAAAGAAACAGAATTAATTTTAAACTGCATATTTTACTTTCAACATTTTCTTCCAGCCCTTTTGCTTACGTGGATCCCTTGCATTGTAACATGGCCTATTTGTACCTTGAACTACTCAAAGACTCCCTCAACGAGTATGCATATGCAGCAGAACTAGCTGGCTTGAACTATGATCTCCAAAATACCATCTATGGGATGTATGTAAGTACCCAAATGAAGGAAAAGCTTAGAGCCTTAAAACTACTTCCACTCATCAACATTTTTATATTGATTTGATGGAAGGACTTTTATTTTAAAAATGGGTCTAAGGCTGTTACTCCTTTTGATCTTGGTTATTAACCATCCTTTCTTTAATTTGATTTTTAAGTTGAATTTTGTTCAAAGTCTTCAACAATCTTTCCATTCATATAAAGCAAATTTTCTTCTTTATTTTTATATCATTCATGAAATTCTTAGTTGTAAGATTTGTTCCTCCATTTAAAAAAAAGAAAAAAGCAACCCTAATTCAAGCTTACATATTTATTTCAGTTTCACATATCTACTAAAAAAACTTCCTGATTGATGGGGTAGAAGAGCCCCTTCTTGTGCTATTAAATAAATGGTACACTTCAGCTTTCTTGTTCAAGAACTACTATCATGAGGCTGCATATACATACTCTTCAGTCATGTTTCTTCATCCATTACTTTGTCACTGCTTGAGGTATCAAAGCATTTCTTTTGTTTTTCTTTTTGTTAGTCGCTACATTTATGCTGATCCTCTCCATTGCAACATGACATACCTGTTTATCAGGTTATTGAAGGATGATTTAAAAGAGTATACATATGCAGCACGCCTCTCAGGTTTGAGCTATGGCATTGCATCAGGAATGAATGCAATACTTGTAAGTAAGAAAAAAACAGGAAGAAGTGAAACAGCTTGGGAGTTGTTGAGCTTGGAGAAAACATTTGACTTCTGCATTTCTAAATGAGATGGTTATTTTTTTTTTCCTTGCATATATCTCATGAATTAAAGGCAAAGCACAACTCTATTTTAATCAGTACTGAGTGACCTGTTTCTGACTGCAGTGTCTTGTGAACATGTGTGCAGTGCAATTGTTGCATTCTAGTTCACATTTTTACTTGCTTGCATGGTAATCTCAAAACTACTATGTCTGGTTTCTAAATAAAAAGATTAACTTTTCTGTTGAATGATTCTTAACTCTACAGATTTTGTTATAACTTAATTCTGCTGCAGTGAGCTGTGGAAGTGGATTGTGCATGTGTTCATTAGAATGCAATGCTGGATATTTATGGATTTTCCTTAGTGTTTGTTTTTATTATGTCTTTCATAATATGTTTTAAAGTGGTGTCAATACTTACTTGATATAAATCTGGATATTATGATAAATGGTTATTTCTTACTCAGCTTTCCTATGAGATTTATGATAGGAGATTTTAATAGTCTCTCTTGAAGTTCTGTTAAAAGCTTTTATTAACCATCATTTTATACCAAAATGTGTTTTGAAATTTCCTGGAGAAGTATTATTTTCCAAAGCATGTCAGTCAGAGAATATAGTGGATATTGTCTTTACATTTTCTATATGAGAATGAGTGCTGCAGTTTTTTATGCAATGCAGATCTCATTTCCTGGTAGCATTCACAGAACCTACTGCAAACATGGCTCTCTATTCTCAACTTCAAAACTTGCTGTTATTTCCATGGTCAGAGTTCATTTTTTGGAGAAAAAAAAAAAAAAAGAGGGATGTGCATATGTGTGATTTTATTCATGTTTAGTCACAGTTAAGAAGTTTAGAGTAATTTTAAATATTAGCCAGGTTTTTATAGGGTCTTCTATATTCTTTGAATATAAAGATTCTGTTTTCACATATTAAAATCAAATTACTCCATTTTGATATCTGGAACCTTCTAATATTCTAAATCATGGGAAGTTTTATAGTCAGTAGCTGGAACTGTACTCTGTTGATGCTTTAAGCAAGGACAGATGCTTATGATCACCCATGGTGACTGTTGAATAGTTTGAGTTCTTATGCTAATTTAAGATACCAGCTTTTGTCATAAATCTATTTATGATAGCTTTTTCTGCAAATGAATGGTTCAGGTATGTTTTGGCAACTATAGAAAAAAAATGTTCCTACTAGAAAGCAGGAATTCATCTCTATGTTGGTTGGTATCCTAAAAAGTTTTTTTTTACCCTTAATTACTAAGTTGCACAAATCTAATTAAATTCCTGGCTTGAGATACCAAATTTTGAACTATTTTTCCCCCAGAAGGTTTTCTAATGTATTGTCACTAGACAAACTTTCAGTGGTTTGATGCAGTCATACAGTAATTTTTAAGTTTCTGTGTGTTTGTGTTTGTGGGGTTTGTTTTTTTTGCTTTGGTTTGTTTTTGTTTCGGTTTTAAATGACCAAGTTTATTTCATTTATACTTTAAAAAAAATGTGTCTGATCAGACTGATATCTCATTGCAATTGGAGACTAATTACCTTGGTGTTTCAGCCCCCGGCAGCATCATGGTTCTAAATTGTGCTGCTGTTGACAGTACCCCTTTTCTTGTAGTACTGCTTGCTTCCACTTACATAAAATATTTTTTTGAGCAACAAGATAAACATGAAACAAGTTTAAAGATAAACTGAAGAGAATATTTAAGAAGGCTGTGAATCTAGCTTTCACTACTAAAATGAGAAACCTAGAGTAAAACCATTTTAGTACTCCAAATGTACGCTTTATTGACTGCACTCAATACTTGCAATCACGAAAAATACGTATTCTAAGTACAATTTGCTTACATCAAGATGGAACTACATTAATTGTCTGCATTCATGTGAAATATTATTTGTCAGTTATCTTTTGATGGATAAAAGGGTTTTATGTCAGAATGAGTTAATGTTGAATTTAGAATAAGTGTTGAAAAATATACTGTTCATTGAATTATACAAGATTTGGTAATTGTTTTATCCTTTTGTCTTCCACATTTAAAGCAAATTATGCACTTTTTCCATAGCTCTCTGTCAAAGGTTATAATGACAAACAACATATCTTGCTGAAGAAGATCATTGAGAAAATGGCTACTTTTGAGATTGATGAAAAACGCTTTGAAATTATCAAGGAAGCGGTAAGCTACATGAGACATCTACATTTTGGATTAATTTAAAATTGAATGTATTGAATTGAAATTAAATATGAGGGCTGATGATCTATGAAAATACAGAGTGAAATTCTGCCTCATTGGCACTGCAGAAGCTTTATTCTTTCATCTTTTCTGTGGCCATGAGTTCCCCGGAGTGTTTATATTGCATTCTTACTTAAAAATAACTCGCCCAGGAATCTTCTTTCAGTCAGTCTTACTAATGTTTGACCAAGGCATTGCAACTCGCTTTGATAGGAGTAGAAATGTTAGAAGGGGGAAAGAGAAGGAAATCTTATCTTTAGATCCTGTTTTACAATTTGGAAAGGCTCCAGTGGGATCTAGCAATAAAAAGAGAAGAAAATGGATGAAGGGGGAAAGGAAGCGTTGGAAAGATTTGCAACATTTCTTGTCCCCAGATGCGAAGAGAAACACTGCTTCTGGACCAGGATCCTTTAGAGCATAAGTAATCAGCTGGTTAAGTACATGCTGACTTCTGGAAGTCTCACTTCCTAAATTTAATGATTGTTCTATACATATGGATTTTAAGTTAGGTGATGGTTTGTGTTTTTTTAGCTCCTGAAGTAAATTACAGTGATTACATTTGCTAAGGCAAACAAGATACATAATAGTTCTCCTGGTTCTTTCTTTAAAGTAAGACAGAGGTAAAACAAAGGAAATGAACAAATTAGATACTGGCACTCATGGCAAAGATGTGTTGTGGAGGTATAAAGGAGTACACAAGGATTAGACTGGTGTTTGGGAACAGGCTGATTTCTGTCCAAGAAAGCTTGAAAATAGTCTTCAGTAGATGAGAGAGCTATGGCTGCAGGGGAGATCGCTCAGTCCTTCTATAGTCTTACTTTAATCCTCTGCTGCTGGTAATTTTTGGGCAGGTGACTGGCCTAGACAGAAACCAGGGCCATCTTGAGTTCATTACTGTTTAGTAGGAAATTCTGAGCAGGTGGACATAAAACATAAGGTAGATTTATTATAACAGCACTTTATTCACTGCTGTGTGTACTTAAAACCTTCCAGACAATTAACATATTTTAATGGGATGTGCCAAATGTCAAGGCAGAAAAACCCCATGCCAACCCCCTGTGAATGCTCTGTTTTGGATGATATACTTTAGTTTAAGATGGTTCCCCCAGAGTCTTTACAGTTCTCTTGACCTTTGTATCTGTATTATGCGTGTTTTTTCATTTTATAGACTTGTGTTACATAGGCCTTTTGTGTATGTAAAATAAGGACAAAATACAAAAAGTCAAATCAGTGGGGAGATTGCAGTTTTTCACGTCTACACTGGACAGATAAGGGAGATAGCGGATTATCTTTGAACAGATAGAAGGATGAATCCTCAGCACCTCGAAAACTTACTTGGCACTTCCCAGTTCCTCCAGTAGAGAAAAAAGGATTTACTTATTTTGTAAAGGTGCAGTTGGACTAGAAAGGATTTTCTTTGGAGAAACGCATTGATTCTTCTCTCATAGTTCCTTTATCCAGGCAAAGAATACAGTAAATCTCCCAGATGCTTCTGTATTTTTCTAACCAGGTCAGCCCAGGGAAGCATCTTGGAGAAAAATACATTTCTATTAGTGATATTCTCCCATCCCCTAACAGTCATCACAGAATGCACATCTTCTGGGTAGAGCAACTTCATCTAAACATTTATGTCTAACTGAAAGAATTTAATTTCCAGTCATGAATTTTATGGTGAGGTTTGATTTCGTGCTGATTTCAACTATCTAAATGGTTACTACTTAATCCATTGGTTTAGAAGCACACTTCCCTAGGGAAGTTTAACACAATTTTTTAACGGGTCTAAAAAGCAAAAGAATATTACTGACTTCTGTAATGTGTCTTTTTGATGGTATGCAGAATTGGAGAGTACAAGGTTAATATTTTATGTTTAAAAATAGCAAGTTCTGTAATTGTAACTTAGTAATTTTGTTTTAGTACATGAGATCGCTTAACAACTTCAGGGCTGAACAGCCTCACCAGCATGCAATGTATTATCTCCGACTCCTGATGACAGAAGTTGCTTGGACCAAAGATGAATTAAAAGAAGCTCTAGATGGTAATGTTCTTCCCGTTTAAAACTTTATTATTATCTTTTTTCGTATGGAAAATATCTTATTACTAAACTAAAGAAGGTACGTAATTTGAACACTGCCCATTATTCAAGTGAAGCCCCTGCAATGCCAGGCCTGAGCAGATGCTGGTGGATGTCAATGCCTCTGCACTCATTCTCAAGTTTCTATAGAGTAGTTCAGGCAAAAGGCCTTAAATGGGAAAACTTGCTGGTAGAAGTTCAGGCAAATTGCGAACAGCTTTGGGGACACGAGCCTGGGTACAGTGAATGCAGTGCTTAACTTACACTGCTAAAATCGATTGGCTCTAGTTGATGTCTTGCAGACCCATTCAAGTGTATCTGCTTTGTACTTCCCAGCATAGATGCTATTCTGTTTTCTTCCATTATCAGGGATTCCTAACTCCTGTTTCTGTAAAGAACTGTAGATAATAAAAAAAGAGACAAATTCTGTAGATACTACCAATAATAAAGAACAATGGACATTGTGTTTCTAAATAAAGGGCAAGCACCCGACTACATCTGGATGAAGAAGAAATTTCAAATTAAAATATTTACTAGATTTTAGTAATAGCTGAAGAATTCTTCCCTACCTGTATCTTACTCTGTTACAATAAAAGGCTGTTACTAGGACAGTTTGCAAAATAGCTTGTAATATCTTCTTTGAATACACTGAGCTGTTCTTTTCAAGCTTTTGTATTTATCTGAGAGGGTAGATTAAGAATACATACCCATAGTTGTCAAAGACCAAAGTTACAGTGCTGCAAACTGCTTCATCAGGATAGACTCTCTGGATATCCTTAGCCAGCTACACAGGGTTGTGCATTTTTTTTTCTGTAGGATATCTCCAGTTTTATAGGTTTTTGAATGGCTGCAGCCATCTCTGAGATTAACAGTAGTGCCAGTGCTGCCTGTGAAGTCAAATGACAAAACTAATTCTGGCAGTAGGTTCAGCTATATGTAGGTCATTCCTTTTTTAATGACTTAAGAATTTTGAAAAAATAGAGAGATTTTCTGTTCCATGTGTAAATTGTCTTATAAGATTAATGCTACCATATTCAGCGTAAGAATGGCTAAAAATGGAATGCTGGGAAGGAATGCTGTCTACTTAGCACTACTGGAAATGTGCTTGAACTACAGGGAGTTTGTGTGACATTTTTGTCTCTTTCCTTCTCTCACACTCAAATGTGATTTTAGTCTTTTGAACTATTAATAAGCAACTCTTGAGGAAAAGGTTAGGGTTATACAGCAATAAAAAGTTGACTTGGAATCAGGTTAAAATGTGGAAAAGAGTTTTTTTTACTGGTGGTCAGTTAACTCTTAAGAGAGGAAAAGACTGATAAGCACAATATAGGTTTTTCTGATGCAAATCACAAATCTGTTAGGTATGTGTGCATTCCCCACTTAATATCTGAGTGACCTTATAACCTCAGTTGCATTTATCTTTTCAAAATTTTTGTGAAATGCATCAGTATTATTAGTCTTCAGTTGAGAAAATTGCAAAATGAGACATGAATAGATTTGGTAATACAGTGTGGGTATTCTTGTAGTGTCAGGGAATTAAGGATGGGAATGTTGACTTTGGGATGCACACCCCATCCATTCAACCATCCTTCCTCTCTTATTCCACTGATTCTATATGTTAAACCATACTTTGCATTATATATGAAAATGGCTTTGCAGAGACAGGCTGGCAGAGGATATGCGTATATGCATACTCTGAGCTATATTGCAAAATATTTTCCTTGTAGATTATTACAAAGATGCTATCAAAACACCATATTCGAGTTGAAGTTCTTTTTTTTAGACTAAATGAGAAATGCACAGTGTGTTTCTTGAGTGTTATCAACTGCATGCTGCTTGTTTAGTTAGTAACTGAGGCTTTATCTTGGAATGCCACCTGAATGATTTTAACTGTTTCCTCTGAAGATTGAATGTTTGTTCAGCATGATTGGAAAGAAGGCTTTTTTTTTTTCATCTTTTCTTTTTGGAATCTGGGTCAGACGGTATGTGAATTCTAAGCAATATATATGATGATTGCTGCTATTTAGACCTAGAAACTTTCCATTGTTGCATTTTTAAGGAGAGATTCATCTTTTCATGATAAGTTTCTCCTCCTCTAAGAAATGCACTATATCTAATGATGAGTTAGCTAATGTAAAAATGTATGTAATTGATTTAACTGTCTAAATATCTATTCCAGATGTCACTCTTCCCCGCCTCAAGGCCTTTATAGCTCAGCTGTTGTCACGGTTACACATTGAAGCTCTTCTCCATGGCAATATAACAAAGCAGGTTGGTGTGATACGTTTTAATAAAATAATTTTTTTGTTAAAGCACCATAAAAAATGGAAGACTAGTTTAATCTTCTCAGATATTAAAGCAGTTTTACCAAATGTGATTTCATAATTTGATTTTGTACTTTTTTATCTCTATGGGAGTATCATAATGTCATTTTTTCCACTTCAGATTTATTAAGCTATGTGCTGCCTTTGTATTGCTCTTGGAACTTAAACAAAAAACAACTTAGGATCTAAATATTTTAAAGTTTATGTTGCGTGTCATTACTGTGATCATGGCAACACATGATCAAGCTGCATAAGGAATGATACGCTGCAGGTCCTGTTTTTCTATTTAAAAGTTTCAAAGTAACTAGCAAAGACATAAGAATCCAAGATCCTTCCAAATGAAGTACAAAGCTAAACAGGAACAATAGGCTGTGTCATTTGGTGAGTAACAATCAGAAAACATTTGTTGCATCTTGCATTAAAATAGTAACAGTTTGTATTTGCATAGGAAATCTATCCAAATATTTGAATATATGTACCAATACAAAATATAGTACCCTTTTCTGCACTTTTTTGCATTCTTTTCTTGTAGGGCTGATATAGAAGTATTTCTATGTTACACTAGCTCTGTGATACTTTACTACAAGGAGATGTTATAAACACTGCTAGTGACTGCTGAATGTATGGAGAAGAAAGCTAATTAGTAAGGAAAAATACAAAAATGAAGGAGCCAGTAACACTGGATGCATGGTTTTCTTTTTCAGGATGTCTCTCTTTTTTCTTAAGTTTTATAATAGTATTTCTCGTGTGGAGAAATGTCAAAAATAGTATCATATTTTCCCTTCCTTATTTCTTCCACATTTGTATATGAAAGTCAGTTCCTCTGAAATACAACTGAATGACCAGATTTTTTAGATTTCCATGATGATGTAGTCATAGCAGAGAAATGGATTCTTTAGTTGGCATAATGGGTGGCTATTCAAGAGTCCTACAGTTAGAAAACTGGGAAGGATGTACCGTTACACCTGTAGCAGTGTAATATTTATAAATCTGCAAACCTCTCTGAAAAGATGTAAGAAAATTTCTCTGTCCTTTGGTGCCTGTGATGTGATTATCACTGACAAAGCTCAGGAATTTTAACCTGGATCTAAGAGTTGTTTTCCAAGCACAATTAAATCAAAATTTGCATGCATTTGTGATACCTTTCAATAATGAAAAATTTTTTACTGAATTTGTACTTTCTGAAAACTTAGCTCTATCCAACTGCTTGAAATTCCCATAGAATAACTAATGATTGTTTAAAATCCTCTTATATTTTCTCTTCCAGGCTGCATTAGGAATTATGCAGATGGTTGAGGACACTCTCATTGAGCATGCTCATACAAAGCCACTCCTTCCCAGCCAGCTAGTGAGATACAGAGAAGTGCAACTTCCTGACAGTAAGTTAAATGATTTACTTACAGATTTTAATGCCATTAAATTGAGATCCTCTGTTTGCTAATACCATTTTAAAATGAATATTACTCTGTTTCTGAGAGTTTGTTTCAAAACCAGATAACTTAAAATCAAATTAAAATTTGAATATATGATTAGGGTGTGGTTTAGTTGATAAAATCAAACGTTATCATCTTTCTAGTGTACTTGTAAATGAATTTGATTTCATTTTTAATCTATGTGTCTAAATCGGACTTCCTGGGGATTTGAACTATAGAATCATAGAATTGTTCCAGATGGAAGAGACCTTCAAGATCCTTAAGTCCAACCTTATTCCTAGCCCTGTCAAAACCACTAAACCATGTCCCTGAGCCCAACATCTGCCCAGCTTTTAAACACCTTCAGAGATGGTGACTCCACCACCTCTTTGAGCAGGCTATTCCAATGCCTGACAACCCTTTCAGTGAAGAACTGAATATCTTTAAGGTCCCTTTCAACCTAAATCATTCCATGACTCTCTGATTCAGTCCTAATTCACTTAATATGATTTATGGAAATAAGACCCCTGGCCCACTCTCTGCTACACGTAGTATACACATTTGAATAACTGCATTTGAATAAGACTGTATGTTTTCATGAACTTACATGTTTCAACTTTGTCTTTTAGGAGGTTGGTTTGTATATCAACAGAGAAATGAAGTTCATAACAATTGTGGCATTGAAATATATTATCAGACAGACATGCAGAGCACTTCTGAGAATATGTTTTTGGAACTGTTTTGTCAAATTATCTCAGAACCATGCTTCAATACTCTGCGCACCAAGGAGCAGTTGGGTAAGTTTTCCCATGGTGACTCTGTGTCTGTGTACACACATGCGCCATACTCACACATTAAAATGAGACACGATGAGGTGTTCTTTCTCTGCTTAGTGAATGCCATTTAAAGGGCATTTGGTAAATGTAAATCATTTCAACTGCTGGTGACTCAAAGGAATGTTACTGCGCACAGACTCTAAATTGAGAAGAAGCAAGCAGAATTTTTTAGATAAGCCTGAAATATCTGAAACCAACCCTGGCTTAAAAAATAAAAATAATTTTACCACTATACAGAAAACTTTGTATCTACAATTTTTACCAAAAGGAGACTAGATCAATTTCCTACATTTTAGTTCTTCTTAAAGAATCAGTAGTAGTTTGGTCTTTTCTGCTTGTGATCCTACTTCCAGGTTCACTTCATGATGCATAAGCCCTATCTTAGGAATGCTGCTGTATGGGTAATGGTAAGCTGCCATGTTGGTGAGGACATAAATATACTTCAGGCTTTTTAAGAATACAGATATTCACAAATAATTGTTTCCTGAACCAGTAAGACTGAGAACTGGTAAGGTTATTCCAAACAGGATAACAAGGAGAGACAGAGTTGGCATGAAGTTTGCATGGTTGAAATACTGATGTGGAAGAGTATAGTTTTTCCAAAGGTGAGAGGCAGGTGAATGTCTCAGTGTGATAACTGTGAACTACCAGGCAATACCAGATTTTTGTGAGCAACTAGCAGAATCAGCCATATCATATTCATCACAGGGATTTTAACTATCTAGATATCTGCTGAAAATAGGGCAGGACCCAGGTTATTTAGCAGGGTTTGGGAATGTGCTGGTGGCAGGTTTTGTATAGAAGCTGGAGGTAACAGCTGAAGAAGAGAGGGAGAATTGGTGAGGAAGAACTTCGTGAGCGTGTCTAGCACTGCACAACTGCCAAATTATAAAGTTCACAAGACTAAGGAGGGAAGACAATAGAAATACCAGCAAAATTTAGAAAACTCCATGGAAGTGTTAATAATATCTCTGAGAAAGCTAAGGGAAAAAGAAATTCAGGAGTTAACAGTTTGCTAAACAGTAGTAGTAACAAGAATTCATGCAATAAAGGCTTTAGCAGTACAAGAAAGAGGAAGAAAAAAGTTGTCAATGGTGGGGAAAAAAAAAAGCCAGAATATTTTAGGGCAGCTTTGTTAGTTTTCACTTAAAATGTCAACTGTGACCACATGATTTCCAAAAGAAATACCAGTGTTCAAAGTCCAAGGCTTACCACTGAACAGCAAAATAACAGATTAAAGGTTGTTCAGGTAATTTAGAAGCCTTTAAAGAGTTCAGGCATGATGAACTCTACATTACATTTAAAAAAACCTGCGAAATTACGGAATCTAGGAATTAGAAATCATATAACTGAATTTTTATGGATGATAGATGAGGTACTGGAAAACTAAACATGAGTAAATGCTGTATATTTCCTTAAAAAGGAAACAGAAGAACAGAGAAATTTCAGATCAGTCAGTTTAATTCTAATTCCTGGAAGATAAGGAATAAGTTATCAAGCAAGTTGTAAATTTATAGGGGATAACTGAGAGACCACTACTGGACAAACTCAGGTCAAACTAACCTAACCTTTTCTTATACAGAGTTTGGCTGTATGGATGGAAGTGATGATGTCGTATGTCTTTTCTTGATAGAATGATAGGCATAATGTTTTCAGGCAAGCTAGAGAGAGCGCCTAGGTGGAAATGCTACACTGTTTGCAAAGTCATGACTGGAGAACAGATAAGAGTAGTTACTTTGAAAAATTGTTTTCTGCAGAGGTCTATTGTGATCCGGTGCTATTCAGTATTTTCATCAAAAGTGTGGATGATAGAAGAGTGAATATACTTACTAAATCTTCAGATAATACTAAGATGGGAGAGGCTGCAAGTGTGTGGGAAGAGAGAACTGGAATAATAAATGGCACAGATACAAGCTACGAAGCAGCTGGCTAGATAGCAGCTATGTAGAAAACAATCTACAGGTTACAGTGAATCAGGAGTAGAACATTGATCAGTGTTATGCTGCTGTGTAAAATGCTGGGATATATAAATGGGAGTTTCCAAGCTGCACACACGGTAATAATCCTATATTGCACAGGTAAGGACTTTGAAATACCACATCTAATTTTGATATGAGCACCAAGGAACAATTAGACACCTATAAAACAACATTTAAAAGATTGAAATGTGAAAGGTTTTTTATTAAAAGAGGGGAAAACAACTGAAGAAAGGCTTATAAGGACAGTGAGATTGAGTGCACCCTCAAAGTCTACCAATGACTGTGGTGCAGTCAGCATGTTGGACAGAAGGGATGTCATCCAGAGGGAGCTTGACAGGTAGAGAGTAGATTCAGATTAGAAATTAGGAAGAATTTTGTTAGTCACTAGGAGGGTGGTGAGAGACTGGGATGGGTTGCCTGGAGGAGTTGTGGATGCCCTCTCTTTTGAAATGTGCAAGGGCAGGTTGGATGGGGCTGTGATCAACCTGTTCTAGTAGAAGGTGTCCCTGCCTCTAGCAGGGGGTTTTGGAACTAGGTGCTCTCTAATGTCCTTCTCCACACAAACCATTCTATGATAAGCAAAAGCTGCAACAACAGGAAGAGAATAGTATTTTCTTGGTATCTAAATGATAATATGAAAAATAGTGGTTTCACACTGCGGCGAAGAGAATTCAGATTAGAAGTTCTGAAAAAGTAGTAAGAAGTTCCTAATGTTGAGTCTAATGAAGCATGAGAGTACAGCTTAATTTCTTTTTACCTAATCCTGATTGAAGAATTCATTTTGTTCTGTCTTGGTTCACATCTTCTTCTTGCCCCTTCCCGGAACTGATATTTACCTCAGTGAAATAATGATGTTTTAAAATAAAATTCAGTGTCATATTTTGAAAACTTACATTATTTCATTTATAATACAGAATTAAATTTAGCATAAAATTGCATTCCCCTCAAACATGCCATGTTTGGCGAACTTTATGTTAGAACCGGAGATTTCTTTTAATTTGAGACTCTTCTTGTCTTGCCAAGGTTATATTGTATTCAGTGGTCCACGTCGGGCAAATGGCATACAAGGACTGCGGTTTATTATCCAATCTGAAAAGCCACCACACTATTTAGAAAGCAGAGTTGAAGCATTCTTAAAAACTATGGAGAAATGCATAGAAGATATGACAGAAGAGGCCTTCCAAAAACACATCCAAGCTTTAGCAATTCGTCGTCTAGACAAACCAAAGAAGCTGTCAGCAGAATGTGCTAAATACTGGGGAGAAATCATTTCCCAGCAGTATAACTTTGACAGAGGTAAGACAAATTGCAATTCCTTTAAAACTGGATGCTGTAGTTTGGCTACACTTGTGACTGTTGGCTGTCATACTCATTTGGGAATAACACGAATGTTTACATATTCCATGCTAACTTATTATTTTTTGTAATTTGTGTCCTGTAAGTTGTATTTCTTCCTTCTGCCCTGAGAAAATACCTCATTTGTGGAGCCTATGCTCTCACTGCTGTGGGAGCTGTTAGTAATGGAGGATAAATGTGTTTCTTGAAATTCACCATATGATGTGAATTGACAAATGTTATATTGACCTTCAGTTCTTTCACTTAAGGGAAAGTGGGATTTACAGTAGGTCAAGGACTGGAAGTGGTTTAAATGCAGACATTGGTGTTACATAAGATCTAATTCCTTTCTGTGATGTTCAGATGTACGTATGTGCCTCATTCTTGACTGAGATGCATTCAAATATACCTTGACATTCCTGATGGAGCACACATGAACCTATTCCTCTTCCCATTGTGCAGTTCTTTTGGGGGAGCAATGGCAGAAACAACAGCAGGTATCTTAACTTCTGCGTGACCTGTCTCAAAGGAGGCTTGAAGAAACTTTTTTTTTTTTCATCCACGATAGGTTGAAGGTTATAAGCTCATACAAGACCAAATAAGATCCAACTTCTAGTGTTATTACTGAAAATGGACTGGCAGTTGTTTAAATGTGATCCTACACAGTATTTAAGTTGTATTTTTCCCTTTTTCATCACTGTTTGAAGATTTTTGAATCCAAAATACTGAGGTATATTAGTAATGTAGTTTATAATATTGAAAACAGAAAAAAAATCAGCTTTTCCTCACATTTTTACATCTTGACTCTTGTTCACAGCTTACATTTTTCATCTTCCATGCATAATATGCTTCCTACACAAAACTCACTCGGTATCCTTTGACTGACATGCACAGTGTTGGACTTCCACAGTAGCAAATAGAGTCTTTTTGGTCAACAGTAACCAATTGAACTATTTTAGTAATGAATTTTGAATTGCCATTTAGCTTGGTCTCGAGAGAATGAGAGGTACTGACTAGGTTTCATGCCTGAGTATAAGTAGTGATGTGGAAACTTACCACTCCAAGTACCTTTTTTTGTGTCTGACAAAACAGTTTAATTTTTCTCTGCCTGAAGTGTTTCTGTTTACCATACTTGGAGATATATTATCTCTGTGAAATTTCTTACTGCTGGCTGTGGCCATATCTTTCATTTCTAAATCCCACTGAACTTATTATTTCCCCTGACTATTATATCTTTAATTCCTCTCTGCCCACTAGTAATTTTATTTCAATAATGATTCTAATATGACTAGAATTTTCAAAATAGAAATTCACATTCCAGCCTTAAGAAGTGAAAGGGGGTTTTCTTCAACTTTTAACATTTTTATTATTACTACTTCTACAGTTTTACTTAATTTTAAAAAGTTTGAATTTGTAATCTTAATTTTTCAAGTTGTGTTTCATTTTTTATTTCTATTTCCTCCATGTAGAACTTCATATTAATTACTTGTAGGCTGCTTCGCAGACTTATTAGCTGCATATTTGTTCTCTTGCATGCATTCCTTTCATGATCTTCCTGCTAACCCTAAGAAAACCAAGCATGCCTACAACAAAAAACCAATCCTCCTTATGCAGCAATGGTATTACATGATTAGTTCATTACGGTTTAGTTTATATGAAGCAGTGTAGCTTCTGAGCCACATAGTCCCCAGATATCTTAAAGGTATTACTTAACAAGTAGGATGTAGGCATTGTTCTGTACATTTATTTAAAAGCACATTTTGCCAAAGTACATCCTACCTAACTGTGAATAAAAGCCATCTATAATCAGTCTGTGATAAAAATGTGTAACATTGATTTGAAGTTAATATACAAAAGTAAGCTTTTTTTTTCAGTACTTAATAATGTACAGTGCAATCAGTATTCTTCAAACATGTATATTTTTAGTAAGTTTGATCAAATAGACTTAACTCAAGTGTAATTTTCAGCCAAGCTTCCAGTGACACTTTTAGCCCTGCAAGTATTAGCTTGAAAGTTAACAATGAAAAGCATATAATTTGCAATCAATTACAGCATCTGAATTTGAAGGAAATGCACTTTGAACAAGTAGTGTGTTAATAATCAGCTATGATTTACAGACTTGTTCTAATTTTTGCTATTGTGCAGATAACATTGAAGTGGCTTATCTAAAGACCCTGACCAAGGATGACATTATACAGTTCTACAAGGTAAGTTAGTCATGTAGTTGAAATGTTACTTGGAAAGTGATGTAACTATAACTGGATGTTATTTGTGTAAACTATGAAAGCATACACTTGTGACTGTTTTAGGTACATGATATGCTTGATGCAGATACCTTAATAATAACTTGGTTTATCAAATCTTACTCAATTTAATAGCAGCTAGCATATTGTAACAATTGTGGATAAGGATTGGGTTTTGTTGTGTTTGGTATTTTTCTTACCAGCTCTTACTCTCTTCTTCTCTCATTCTTTATGAATAAAAAATGTGCTGTTCTGTGGCCAAGGTTGGTCACAATAGAGAATTTGTTAGTTGCTTTTTTCCCTTCAACCAGTAAATGAGTGAGCTTATTTTGTGTGCGTTAATTTTGAATGAAACAGGTATGTTTAAAGCTTTCTTGACTGTAAATCAACACTTTTTTTTTAATTCCTCCTCATAATTAGGTAGAACAAAGTAACGGCATAATGATGCAATAATTGTACACTGTAACTCAGCATGAAGTTGCTAGATAGATATTTAATATAAGCAATTTAAATACTAGGTGGGTCTCCTGAAACATAACTTTAGCCTTATTCTGTTTTTTAACAAATATTGTAGGCAATGATAATTTGCTATATTGTGAAGTGTACATGTTGTTTATTACTTATGGAGCAGCTGATAGCTCAGGGAATACTTAGAAAAACAATGTAGAGGTATGTCTTTGAAAGTTACTATTGGATGAAGAAAAAACTGCCCATGAAGAAGCACGGGTATGTGTGCATCTGTGTGTTCTTTCTCTCTCTTTTGGTGGTGTACTCTGTCTTTATCTTTTTCATTATCTAAGGTCATTTTTACATTACTATATATTTTCTGAGATTTAGTCTTAATACTTAAAGTACTCTACAGACAACTTTAAATAATATTTGAAGTGACATCCCAAAACTCTTCCCTCATTATAGAGCTTAAATTAAAATGTAAATGTTTTTATTCTTTTACTTTTTTATAAATATGTCTGAGTAATACTTCCCATACCTGAAGGACTTGATGTTCTTTACTGTAGGTGCTGTTGGCAATAGATGCTCCCAGAAGACACAAGGTATCTGTACACGTCCTTGCAAGGGAAATGGATTCCTGTAAGTACTGTGCTGAATATAGTATTTAATCAATTCTTGAACAAGCAAGTCATAGTTGAAGGCAGCTGTGTTATATGATGCAAATGTACTGTAAGAACAGCTTGGGTCTGGGGTTTATATACCTTTCAGATGAAAAAGTATTTCTTTCTATAGGCCTTCTTCACATTTGTGCTTCAAATTTTCTGATTGGTGTTTTTGACCAACTTCTTCAGTCATTCTGAAGTATACTGACATTAAAACGATCGATCTTTAAAATAGCACTTCTTTTTTCAATAGGATATTTTAAACCAAATAAAACTCTGTAGTAGTCCTACAGGGAAAAAAACAAAATTAGCATTTTCAGTTATCAATACAATGTGGTGGATTCTTTTTCCTGAAAAGCAATGAATGCCAACAGTTTTATTTAAGCACTCTCAGGGGGACAAAACAATAATCAAACAAAAGACAACCCTTTAGGAACATCAAACATTATATTTAAATTTGAGAAAGTCAAAGTTTATTTAGCTTTTATGTTCAAATAATCTAGTTTAGCTGTGCATTAGAAACTGTGTTTTCCATTTTATAATTCAAGAAGGAAAAGGTTAGAGGTGTTTCTGGTTAACATAAACTGAGAGGAAAAAATTCTATGTTGTTTTGTGTGGATTTTTCACCAGTTTATACTGGACTTAAATTCTAATATGTAACTGGTTGCAAAATCAATAATATTGAAGGCTTGTTTGCAGAACAAAAAGAGGCAGATATCTGTGTGCCTTCCATGGAACTCCTTACAGGCTTGGAATGATTGATTTTTCTTATAGTACCTTGGAAATTTTACGTCTGAAGCTGAATAAGGAAGACTCGCTTCAGAGTGTCTTTCCAGTTTTTGTAACTAATCACTGCTAAGTAGAAATAGCTCTAATACTTTCCTTGACTAGAGAAAACTTTTTGAAGTATAGTAAGTACATTTCCAGAATGGTTTATTATTTACTTGGAATGGTATCTTCCCAAGGCAAGGGTGAACATGGGAGACAACCTTACAAGAGTTACTTTTACAGAGATTATAGCAAGGTATTCTCTCCACAGAATTCCCAGGCTTAAACCATTTAGTCTGGTATGTGGCCTCTCTTCTTCTGTGAAAGAGAAATTGGGACTTCAGTCCATTTCCTGTGAGTCCAAACAGGCATTCTTCCAAGGAGCCTCTCCTTTAGATTGTAACACCAAAGAGGAGGCTAAAAAGCTTCCTTGAGAGAACCTTTCCTCCTGGAGGCAGACACACCATGTTGTCTGAGAGTGAAAAGAATCAGATGCAATAGAGTATTTTTAGTAGAGTACAGTACTTACTCCTAGGATGAGGTTAGGGTTGAAATTTGAGTATGAAGGTAGAAGGGAGGTTTAAGGAATTTAGAAGTTCATATGGACAGGTGGATTGGATGCAGGAAGAAGCTCTGGGGGGATGGGATTAGGGCAGGGAAGAGTTGTGGTTGCTATGCAGAATTTTGGTACAATGGAATGGCTCCGTGACTCCATCGCCATGTCCTTACTAAAAGATATGCTGCTGTTGTGCTGTTCTCGTAATTTGTACTGAAAAGCAGTTTTAAGTATTCATTGATCAGTAGATAAGAATTTTATTTCTATATCTATAAGTAAGTAAAATGAATAAAAACCCCTGCCTTGGCATATATTCTCAAGTCAAATCGTGGATTAAGCTCTGTGTATTTCTAAAGACAGCCATGGCGTATAAAAGCAGAATGTTCAGAAAATCTTACTTAGAGATAGTTTAAAATTAATAACCTGATAGATACCGGTCTTTATAAGAGAAACCAGTTTATTATGTAAAAGGTACTGATGAAGTTATGGTCCTGATGTAATGTTAATGATGTTAAATAGGCCCTGTCGTTGGAGAATTTCCATGCCAAAATGATGTGAACCTGGCACCAGCACCACCACTACCACAGGTAAAAAGAAACAATACACAAAAAAAACCCAGCTGTATTCTTAGTATGGAAGTTTAGTATTAAATACAAGTTTATAGGGAGAAACAAGCTTCTTGAAATTTATACTGTTGTGGGGTTGACATTTCAGCTGTTTTCCACGTGCAGTCCTCAATAATATCAGACATTTTTTTCCTTTTTAACAGCCTGTCCTGTTACCTTCCTTCATTGAAATGAAAGCTAATAGTAGTAGTTAACTCTACTATCTACCCTATGGAGTAAATGCAAATTATAAAATTATTATAGTCTGAAATTACTGATGATATATAATCAGATGTATAAAGTTTAAAAAAAAAAAGAGGCATATGCATCAAATAATTCCTCATCTTTGTTTAAAAAAACAAAACCAAAACAAAGATCAAAACAACCCAGACTACCACCAACAAAATGAACTATATGCTCATTATCCTAAAGCTTAAACCATTAATGGACATTTCTGTCTACATGTAACCTGTGGAGGAAGCAATTTGACAAATTCTCTTCATACAAGTGTTGCACATTTCACTGTGTGGTTAGATATGATAGCATTGGGCCCTTACTGGACCTGAAATTAATTATCTTGAAGAAGAATGGTGGTGGTTTTCCCAATAGACAATAAACTTTTTACAATGTGGTAGTAGATCTGTGTTCTTACTCAGTCCTCATAGATGAAATAATCACCATGGGTGGAAATTTCTATATTAATTATATGTGGATATATTAGCCATCATGACTTGACTTTGTTACTCCAACTAAAAATAATAGCTCATTGAATTGCTGTTGTTTTTAAGATCTTGCCTCTGATATTCAAAGGATAGGTGGGACGTTCTGAAGTAGAATTTGTAAATTAAAATACAAACTCTGCATTTACTAAAGTTTTGGCTATTATTAGTAATGCAATTACCACATTACAGCTATTGTTTTAAATTACCCAGAGTAAATATGAAACTTATTTCCTAAGAAATAACACAACATTTTGGGGGGATCCTGTAATAATGAAGTATGAATCATTAATATTCTAGAAGAGAGCAAGAAAGAGGTATTTATATGTAGCTGTAGTGAAATTCAAAATGAAAAGTGAGGGATTTCTCACTTGTTTGATTAAAGATACTGAGCAGACTTTCTCTTGCGTACGCTTCTTTGCAGCCAAGTGTGATTGAAAATATGACAGAATTCAAGCGCAGTCTGCCCCTCTTTCCACTCGTGAAACCACATATCAATTTCATGGCTGCAAAACTGTGAAGAACGCCAGTGGATGAAGAATGTAAATGATCAGTACTGACATGGTTTCAGGGGAGTTCATGATGAACAAAATTATTAAAGGTATTAGGATAAATGGTTCTGTCCATTACGAAAGTCCCAAATTCCTTCTTGGTTCATTTGACATTAGCTATGTGTTAGGGGTAGAAAGTACATAAAAAATCAGTGGTGGTCATGTGTCATTTATATTACAGACAACCTGTTGAAAACCAAAATCAACTGAAACAATAATAAAAAAACTTGTAGATGCAGTATATTTTTAAAATGGTATATCCTGACAATTTTTCATTTTGATAAAATAACCCTCCAGAGCAATCAAAATTGCTTGAAATACCCTATTACTCCCAAACCCCACCATTTAGTATCCCAATAATTGTCTTATGGGGGGGCTAAAGGGAGTGAGAAAAGTACGTCCTTTTGAGATAAGGTGAACAGTTTTTCTTAAAAATAGAGAATTTCATTCTTTTTGTTTTGTTTTGTTTTTTGTTCTGTTTTGATTTTTTTTTTGACATGACATGTTGAATGATACTTTTTTTAGTTGATCCTGAATACAACCAACATATTTTCTATTTAAGTTTTATGAAGACCAATGGGGGGCAAAAAAAAAAAAGAAATTTGTCAACACATTAGTGAGAGAATTGTGTTAAAGAGAATAGGCATGAATATATAGGCATGATTTTAATCTTTCTATACAAATTTGGGGACATTTTATATTAAAACTAGTAAAATGCTGGAAACACTTTAATAGTGCATCTGATTTTTGTTATCGAAAGTGTTGTCCCCATCTCTTGATACTGTCAATATCCTGTTCAGTTTTTCAGCGTTACTGTGAATTGTTTCCGTTTGGTATTTGGTGTCATTTTTTGTTTTCAGTTGCACATGTACTGATGGAGATCTTGGTCTGTTTTGCCTCATTTGTTATGTTAGGGTCTCAGTCCAGCCAAGTACTTAGTGCAGATAACTTTAAGGAGGTGTTAGTTCTTGACTCAAGAACAGGTGAATGTCAAATATGGACCCTGTAATGAATCAGATCCATCATTGTTCTGATACTTTGGTGTGGGTCCTTTCTCATCCTTCAGGAAGGCTTTTGGGCAGTGCAGTTCCGGGTGTGCATTACTGTTATAGCACAAGGTGTGGTTCAGGTTACATCATAAAGTGTTCGTTCCAATCTCTTTTAAGAAGGCTGCGCAAAACCCAGAAGGATCAAGAATTATGCTAAAATACTAGATGTATATGTATTCCATAATTCAGTGAAATGGTAAAAACAATATATGGTGTCTAATCTTCACCAACTTACTGACTTCTGCAGAGTGGTTTTGTGCTTAGGACAGCCCCCAAAGAGAAAGAGGTAAGGGAGCACCCTACTAAGTTCTCCTACGTGTTCAATGCATAACAGTTACTGTAGTTGTTCAGACAGATAAGAGTATGCAAAATACTGAAAATATAAAATCTGCTCATCAGAGGTGTTAGTGAGAGTTTGCTTCTTATTAAAAGAATTGGAACTAAGGCCCTGATGTGACACATGTGTTGTCACGTGTCAGAAAGATGGTATATTCAGTAGGGCTATTCTTGTCATGAAGTCAATGTTCTCCTCTTATACTGACTCTGAGGCCAAATTAAATGAGTGCTTCACAGGGTAAGGGCCTTAAGTTGTGATTACCTGAGAGTCTCTTCTAACTGAGTAAGTACAGTGTATTTAAAAAAATTGGCTTAAAGTTTAACAGTACATGTTTTAGAATATTTCTAATAAATTTGATGATGGTTTGTGATGTAACCTGTTGGCAGGGAAGGCCACTAGCAGTTTTCTGTAGCCTGACGAGACAAAAAGTTAAAAATAGTATAAGCAAAACCAGTAAAGGTGTCTCTGTTCACCATATCTTTCATGAATCCTTCACATAAAATGGGGCTTTTTACCCTCTTGCGTTTAGCTTTTGTTTATAGTTTTCCTTCAGTAAAAGTATTTGTATTATATATTAAAAATTCTGACAACTTATTATATAA
>JANHFX010011241.1:0-11062 GCA_027560015.1 Chloroceryle amazona | reverse complement strand
TATATAAATATATATTTTGGGATTTAGTATTTAAACATGCCATTCTTAAGGTGAATAAAATGAAATGGCTTCTATTATGTGTAAAAAAATATATATTCATGGAAGTACTATCAACTCTAATTTTAACAAATCATATAAATAAATTGGGATAGCAGTGTATTTAACACAAGCTCACAAATCATGTTTTCCAGAGGAAAAAATAGAGAATTTCAAAGTTTTGTGACTGGACGTGAAAACCCATGTAGTTTTCCAGCAACTCTTAATCGCTTTTAAGTGTTCTCCAGCATTTTACAGTTTCTGAGTTTGATACAGCAGTAAATTTTGATAAACTCAGGCATACTAATGGGTTCATTTGAATGGATCCAAAGCTGCAATGTCTACAAGCAATAAAAAACTACCTAGAATACACTGTAATTCAATTTTAGTGCTTGTTAATTAGTTTATGTAAGAAACATAAATTATTACTACATAACTGTAATTTTTGCAAGTGATATTTTAAGCAGTTCATGTGGAATTGGGTGCATGTGACACAGACAGTATGACAGAGTGCTAGAGTTATTCTGTTTACAATAAACAATCTGAATTTAATGTTTGGAGTTCTTAATTTGTTTCTTTCTAATTTTTTTTTTTAATTTTTTTGCATACTGGTAATGTTACATCGATCAGTCTGTGCATGTGTTTCTATCATATGTTGTGATTTTCTGCTGTCCAGTTGCTTGGACTAGTTAGGCTGAATAGCATTGCTGGAGAAGTGTTCTCGGTTACACTAGGGAAATTTCAGGGCACTTCCTCATGTGACATCCCTCACCTTTTTGGCAGAGCTGAGTGTATGGAAACTTAATAAGGAAGAAATATTTGCATGACAGGATTTTAATTATCAAATCTGAAATTGTAAATTCAGAGCATTGTGCAGCAAGACTGAATCGTGCCTACTGCAGCTTTACAGGGATACTTTTAAGCAGTTAGTTTCCCTGGTCATTTTCTTTTGGTTTATGCACAGCAAAAGATTATCTTTTTAAAAGTGAGGAGTAAGTATGATTGTTGGAGCAGTGAATAGTGTCAACTGTGATAATGTAAAGGCACTCCAGCTGTTCTAAGGGGGCTCCTTGACAGCAACATTGAGAGACAGGTTTTGTTCTCGGAGTTGGGAAGAATGGTTGGTACTGTCAGCGGAGAAATAAAATGCCTGCAGCCTACCTGGAAAATTATTTGTCCCCTACATCAGGGCTCTCTTTCTCCACTCCCAGTCATTAGGGATTGGTGTAAATCTTGACTCACTGGCTTTTATTGTCTTTTGCAAAAAATTAAGCTATCCACATTTACTTCGGCTGTTACTGTTAGCCGTTAAAAAAAAACCTTGAGCTTTTTCAGAATATTGTTTAAGTGCCTGGATGTGAACAGCCTCATTGATAATGTGTTCCACAGTGTAATTATAATGTGTAGAGAAAGCACTACACAGCTTTTTAACTTAATGTATTATTTTCTGGCTCTTGTTTTAACACAAGGTCAGCAGAATTTTCATCTACCTTCTCTCTACCATTTAACTGGTCAGTATACTTCTCCTATAGGTCTGCTGTAAAGTGAAAAATTGTTATATTTTACACCTTTCTTCATATGTTTTTTACATATTTTTTTCAATACCTGACCATTGAACCGATATGGTATTTCCAGTGACACCTGGGTCCTTCCCTTGAGCTGATACCGAACTTGATACTCAAATCTAACTCTGAAACACTTTGTTTTCGAGTCAATTTTTAGTATTGTCACTGTATGCTGCACAATACAAAGTACTTTTAAAGGTGGAAGAGATCAGAAACTTGGGTACCTTTCTTACCATTCATGTAATTTCAAAAGAAGCCTGGCCTATGTAGATTCTGTTGAAAGGCTTTTATTTGAAAAGTTTGAGAATCTTATTTACCATTCAAGGAATATACTCAATAGTATATGCTGTTGGTAGAATATTATGCTAGCAGTATGTGAAATCTAAACTGCACTTGAAAGGAAGAAAGTGTGTAAGGCCAAAGGCCTGGCAGCATGGGAAGTGTCACAATTAAACCAATTCAATTTGAACTCAAAACATCTAAACTGAATTTAAAATTGAAAAAATTTACAGCTGCTTAGTATTTCTAAGCCACCCCAAGGCTGTTAACTGAAAGTGCAGCATTGAAGGATGTAGATACCACACTGCTGAGCATTTGCCACTGCTAACTTGTAAGATTCCCTCTTCAATGATGCAATGCAAAATTCTGAATTATATTTCTTGACAGTGCAGTGGATGAGGGAAGATACACAGCTCCACCTGGACTTCAGGTTACTGTTGCACTGAATGAGGAAGTGTGACTGGGCTTAGCCAGTGGGAAACTCCAGTGAAAGTCATCAAAATTTAAATCCTACATCTTTCTGAGAATTCACCACCCCCTTACTGTGTGTTAGATGTGCTTCCTTCTGTTTCAGATTTCCATTACAGCTTTTCATTGCCTGCTCAGCTTCCCTTTCAAGAGAAGGATCAGGGGATTGTGGTACTTGTCTGGTGACTGCCAAAGATATGTAAACTTTTTGCTGAAGCTGCAGCTGGAACTCGGGATCCCTTTCTAGCGCTCCCCTCCACCTGTACACGGAACTGAGTGTCCCGGGGTATGTGTGGGCTTCATGCATGCATATCTTCGGTGGTGAATGCTTACTCTACAAAATTAGAACAGGTTCAACAGAAGGGAATGAGGAGGTCCCCAGTCTATGTTACTAACCTCCTGGGAAGGGGGGAAAAATAAACTAGACTAAATTCTAGTACAAGATGGAAATTAAGTTGATTTTTGGTAACGTGCACCAAACACTCAGTTATGGCATAGAAGATCATGCTTTTTATATGAAGTTTGTTGTAAAGGATGAACTCCTGTAATGGGACAGATAGAGGAAGACCCAATTGTGACATCCAGGGAGATACTGGTAATCAATAGAAATAAATTTTACATGATTAAGGCTGAGTCATTTCAGTGCATGTGCAAAAAAATGGTGTTCTAGGATACTGAATGTAGAAAATGTAGATACATACAAATGTTACTGAAAGCTGAGACTGGTCTTTAAAGATCTGAATTTTCGATGTGATGCCTTTTAGTAGATGGGGCTCTTAAAAATTTGCTGAGTAGTAGTGAAGTGGTGCACTTGATAAAGCAGTGTAGGAAGTGGTGTGAAACACCAGAAATATGTAAACATGAGTGCTCAAAAATGGTTCACTTGGTATTTTACAAACTTTTCAACTTGATTTGGAAAGAACCGAGGTTAGCAGGATAGGTTTCAACCCAAATGATTATTTGTGTGTGTGTAAGCCAGGGAGATTCATAACAGGTTAGTTCCCATCAGTGCTCTGGAGTCAGGAAGCTGTCCCAACAGTTCAGTGTTTCCCCACTTTATTTGTCATTACAGTAACTTCAAGCCTGATAATACTTGTGCATTCCAAGCCTTCTGCAGTACCACAGCAGGGGGAGGAAGTGTTCCTTATGACCACTTACCTACCACAAGTGAAGTTCAGTGTTTTGACTGTGAGATACCAATGTCATTCCTTGTCACATACCTGTTAAGGGTGAAGCTTCAAGAATCTCTGCAGGTAATTGTCCTGTTCAGATTTGATTAATATTCATTTCCAGATAAAACTGTAGGAAGAGAAACTAATTGTGACAATTCGAGAACACTAAGTGTATTTTAGGAATACAGAAATCTGCATGTATAACTGGATCTGGCATCTCCACAAGCTGATTAGTTCTGATACTCTGGGTGTCATCTTCAAAGGCAGAGGTGTTTGCTATTCATCTCACTTTGTGTCACATCTGTCTGACCATGGTGATGTGACCAGATACTCCCATTGTCATATCAGCCAAAAGTGTCATTGATGTCTCTTTAGCACTGGCATGCACTGGGTGTGGGCTGCATGTGTATTCTAGGATATTTTTTCTGTGATTAGGATTTATCTTCTAATTGTGACAAGCTTTTATCCATAAAATTATACAAAGATGGCATCTACAGTATGTCTGAGCCTGGAGAGCCACCTTGGAGACTGCTGCTGAAGCTCAGCAAAGTGGGAGATTTAAACAAGTAGAACTTTTCCAGAAATAATTTGAAAACAGGTGCTACTCAACTGCAGCAGGGACTGATCTGCTGATGTATGCACAATATGATTTTATTGCTGCGAATAGTCTAATACAAATGTACCTTATGCAGCCTTTTCCTGGAAGTAGGCATATTTAAGAGTGGAACAGCTTCTAGGCTTTGTGTAACTTGAAGAATATATATACAAAGAAAGCTTGTAGTTTGGATTTTCCACTGAATTTAAATGTCAGTAATCATTAGTTTAAACGATTGTTAAAATACGAAAGATTGTATTAAGCTCCATGTGTACAAAGTGTAAGTGTGAGCTGGGGTCCTTGCCCACAGTGAGCCAGTTAATGTTGAAATGGAAGAAGATGCATATAAATGGAAAGCAACGAGTTGCATGCCATTTTGCACTTCTTGTCTGATAATCATGTCTATCTGTCACATCATTGTGTCTAAATTATAAATTCCTGTGAAAAGGGGTCATGTGTTATGTCTGTAAACTATCAATGCACAAGTGTGGTGCTGTGTCTCTAATAATATGCATTAGGCTTTAAAAAATTGTTGAACTGAGTAATTAGGTGAATACAAACCCTTATTTTCAGGATAACTTGTAGTATCTGAACACTCTTAAGTTTCTTTGAGCTTTGAAAGCAACACAATAAAAGTAGCTGAATCTCTGTTTTATTAGCTCTACAGTCTCTACCAGACACACCAAAAAAAAGCAGTTTGAGATAATAAATAAATACTTAAGCTGGCCTAACAACTGGAGTAAATATGTTGCCTTGTAGTAGTACATCAATAGCCCTAGATTATAAAGTAAATATGTCTTAACAGTGGTTTTGGCATGAACTCTTGACTAGTCATTTAAAATAATCTTAGACACTGTTGGAATAGCTTAATAGTGCTGGAAATCTTGTAACATTCATGTTTTGTCTTTGATACAGATATAGGGTCTCAGCCTCATATAGAAATAAACAGAGTCCTATAGTTATATAGCTTGTTGGACTGAGCTCTTATTTGGCGATAGCGTTAGAGATGCTCTGTGACAGATCTGTTACAAAGGTGTCAGACAAGCTGTCTTGGTGTTCCCCAGGAGTCGCCATACACCATGCCAACAAAAAGATAAACCCCTAGATAATGTATATTTACATTTTTAAAGTTTGCATTTGCAGTGTAATTAAGCTATCATTTGTCTTAAGTAGTACAAAACCATGTGGAAAGATTTATTATATGTGGTTGTCCAGCAGTGCAGGAAGAGGTAATTATTCAGAAAATGGACTGCAGCACAAAATCAAAACCAACTGTAGATTGTGTGTATGACTAAATAAGACTATAAAGGATAGCACAAGTAAGTAGGCTTAAACTATTTTACTTATTCTGTTGGTGATCTCTGGTTCATTGAACGTGCTGAGGTGCCCTCATCAGTGATACCAGACATGTACTGGCAACAATGCGCACGATCCTGGTAGACTGGTATTGCAGGAAAGAGATCGCACAGTTTGGCGAGATGTAATGAAAAAGGATATAGCACTGACAGTATCCACAGACCAACAGCAGCTTGTTGATATAAAAACCTAAATTTGTAATGTTTCTTTCTGTCCCTGAAATTATGAGCAACTAAAGGTACTGTCAAGGTACCATCTCTCAGCCACTTGCAATCTTGGGTGCCTTGGGCAAACAGTAAGGTTCTGCTCTTGAGCAGCAGCTACAAATCAAATCTCCTTACTCAACAGGACTCTCATGTGGTTTCTTTTAATACTAAATGTTGCTACCTTGTCATCATCAGAACTTTAATTATATCTCCTCTTTTGCAGTATTTATAGTGTGTTAATTAGTGCCGTTTCCAACCAGTTACCTGTGCGTTCAGGTAATGGCTATGCATATTATATGTATTTGAATTTACCTGTCACATCTAGTCCCTCATCCTTGGAATGAACAACTGAACTTACTTGCAGTGATACATGACAGTGAAAGACCTGAAATTGGATTGTTGTGGTCCCTTGTTGAGCCTTTAGAGCTGGCACTTAACAAAATATTTTCTGACCTGGAAAGTCAAGTAAAAATGACTCAATTGACTGAACCCTTAAGTGCCATTTTTACAAGAACAAATTTAAGAGTGCATAGTCATGCATCTTCAATAATTCCCACTGCTTGACCAGGTTGGGGTAAGGGGAGACAAGGGAAGGAAGAATTGTTGCCTTTTTTTTTTTCTTAATTTTGTTTGTTTGTTTATTTTGTTTTTTGTTTGTTTGTTTTCTTATCTGTGTCAAGGTTTAAAGAAAAGTTGCTATGCAAGAAAAAAATGTCACAGCTTAATTTGTAGAAAGTGTCACGTTTTTTAAACCAGTATATGGTTGGTGGTTGTTTTTTTTTAATGTAAAGTTTTATTTTTATTGCTTGGAAAACAGCATATACTTCAGAATAGAAATGTCAACTTAAATGATTCATCATGGAACCAGAAGCTTTCATGGTATCTTCCCTTCACCCTGCAATTAAAAATCTTCTTGGTGCTATATGATACGTTTGCTGTTAACCCCTATAACATGTGAAGAGTTGTGCGTTTCATCTCTATGCATGAAAATTATTTGCTTCATTCTGCTGCAGAAAATCATGTTTGTACAACTCTATAGATAAAAGATACAATTTAAATGAGCAATCGAAGAAAATAAATAACTTGCAAAGTGCAGAAATGGTCCAGATGTGTATTTTCGGAGGAGCAAGATTGGGTTAAGTCTTTATATCTTCAGCAGCTCGTTAGGTGTCCCGTGTCTTAAACCCAATTCTTCTGCAAGGGCTTTCCAGGCCAGCGACCCCTGCGGGGTTGGCCGTGGAGCCCCCGCCGGGGCGGGGCAAGGGGCCACCCCCACCGCCGTCGGGCCCGGAGCAACAAGGCCGCGGGCAGGTGCCGCCGAGTCGAGGCGCCGTGAGGCGGTGAGAGCGGAGAGGAAGGGCTGGACGGGCGCCGGGCTGGCTGGGGATGATAAGAGAAGGCTCGGTGACGGGAAGGTGAGGGAGAGTGGCTCTTAGGACCGTGTGTCTTAGGGCTGGGGCCGGTATGGGAGCCGAGGCCGGGGGTCTCCGCGTGCCCTGCAGCCACAGCAGGTGGCGATAGGCGGGGCAAGATGGCGGTGCTGCAGCCCAGCATCTGCGCCTGTTGAGGGCGGCGGGGCGTCGCGAGCTCCGGTTTCCCTCACGGCCGCCTCTATTTTTGTGTGCGCGCGTGGGGCGCCCACTAATTAATAGGGGGTTGTTTTGCAGCAGCACCGAGCACAGCCGCAACTTTGCCGTGCGTTGAACGTGTGACCGATGTGATGCCTGTTACTCTGAGGAAAATAATGACATAGATCAAGTAAACAAAGTTCATGAGTGAGATAATTTAAACTGGTGGGCACTGCAGACCCCTGGTGCTGTGTGTTTCTCACCCAGCCCTGGAGAAGGTTGTACTTGTGGGGATCCTGGCACTGTAACAACAGGCACTACTGGGAAACTCCCGAAAACAAGCAATTTTGCCTTCAGAGCAAGTTTCAAAAAGTTGCCTTCTGGGGGCTGTGGAAAAGGGAATGGTCACGGTACAGACGGATGCTTTCACAGAAGAAAACAGAAATAATGTCGCATGGGTCGCGATGGTTCTGGTGCTTTCTAACATTTGACATAACAGGATTGTTGACAGTAAAGGGCTCATAGCACAGGTTTGGGGGCCTGGCAACTGCCACATGTTCAAACAAAGGAAAAGGGAAACTGAAGGGGTGAAGCAGCTTTCATTATGTCTTAACTTAGTGACATGGACTCGAGTTATCTTGTGGGGGAGAGCCCCAGGATCCATCACGTGATGGATATGCTGGTGGTGAGGACATGTGTGTCTGTGTGATAAGGCCATGTCATCAGCTTTTCCAAATGCTGGAAAGCAGCAAATTATTACTCACAATCTCCTACCTATTTTTCTCAGTGACTGGTCCCCCAACCTCCCTGTCCTTCATTCACTATGCTTGTTGCTGAATCCATTTTATCTTTTTCACCTTTGAGTAGGATATGCTAAGCAGGGAAGTCATGAGATGTCTGCAGGAGATGCCTTTTGCTTTTGGGTCCAGCTATACAGCACTGGAGATGGTGATAGGGTGCTAAAACCCATTTCTTCTTTTAATGTGCTCCTTACACAAAAAATCCTTGGGAAATTCCAGCTCAGCTTCATCAAATCCCAGCTGAGCAGCTTCAACCTTCAGATTTTCAAGGTGTCTGGGAAGATTCTTCATACAAGTCACAAACCCCACAATCTCCACCACCAACCTGAGGTCCTCCCTAGGACCTAATTTTCAGTTCCCTACTTTAAGCTTCAAGACTGTCAAGAGACCTGCTGCAATTTCTTACTAAGTGTCCACAAATTGTAACAGAAGAAATCTTCTGTAGTTACTCTGTATGTGCAGGCACATGAGTACTTGGGAAAGAAGAGCAGTATGAGCCTTCATTGCAGAGCACATGACAGATTGCTTTGGCAGCAGCAGGTAATTCTCCTTAACCACATACTTTGCAGACAAGATGGGAGTTGTCTGCCCCTTTCACTGTTCTTTGCCATGCAGTGGGACCTTCCTTTTCCCCTGAGTCAAGCTCACTGGTGTGAGCATCTCCAGCCTGCATCTGGCTGTGGTAGCTTGCTAATACATCTGCGTGGAAGAGATGACAGGTTTGCACATTGAAAGGATGTACTTTTCCTGTTTCCTCTAATTCTGTCACACAGAGCAAGACCTCATCTAACTGGTTTAACTTCAGGGTAAATACAAAGCAATGTGGTTGAAGGAGATAGAAAATGGAGAAGGGGCACTGAATCAGCTGATTTGTATATAAAGGCTTTATTCTAATTGCTCTTTCTAATTTTTTTTTCCTGGTTTGGAGAAATAAGATATAAATGATAACCCTGGCAAGAAGTGCATGAAATCTGACAAATGATCAAACATTACTCT
The DNA here is from genome assembly GCA_027560015.1 of Chloroceryle amazona. Lineage (NCBI taxonomy): Eukaryota > Metazoa > Chordata > Aves > Coraciiformes > Cerylidae > Chloroceryle > Chloroceryle amazona. The sequence goes on along the minus strand of JANHFX010011241.1, from coordinate 2,021 downwards.
CCAGAGATGTAGGCTTGACAAGAACATGGTAGAGATAATGCATGTTCTTGCCTTGAGAAAAGTCCTGTCCTTTAGAAATACACCCCTCTGAAGATTGATCTGAACTTTTGAACTTTCAATTAAATAACTGTGCTATGATATTTGAAATATTTTGAAGTATTTAATTTCCCATTCACCAAAATTGAATAACATTGCAGTTGGTGATTTTAAATGTTATATTAATTATGATATTTTGTTAAATTCCCTTTTGTCAGTTTTTTATTTCAAAGACCTGAGCTAATGCAGAAACTCTATCACCCCAATACAGAGAGATGAGTCAGAGATCTGTCAGCATGAATGGCCTTAGACCTACTTCTGCCTACTAACCACCATGATGCTAGTCTGAAGTGATGTTACTTCCATATTAAAGAGCAAGACTGAGACAGATAAATCTTTGTGTTAAGCTGTGTTCTTCTGACACTGTCTGCTACAGCCTTTCATGGAGAACAGGTCAGATTCACATACAACAAGCTGTAATAAGTTCCTAAATCTAGCAGCAAAAAGGTGAATTCATGTAGGCACATGGGGGTGAGGCCGAAGGCAAGTTTTATGAGATCATAGAATCACAGAATTTCTGAGGCTGGACTAGACCTCCAAGGTCAGGCTGCTTGAGTCAGTCCAGTCTATGACCAAACACCAACATCAGCTAGACCATGTCACTAAACGCCACATCCAGTCTTTCCTTAAACACCTCCAGGGATGGCAACTACACCACCTCTGTGGGCAGTCCATTACCGTGTTCTGTCACCCTTTCTGTGAGGAAGGGCTTCCTCATATCCAACCTGAACCTCCCCTGGTGCAGCTTCAGGCAGTTCCCTCTTGTCACTGGTTGCCTGGGAGAAGAGACCAGCCCCTGCCTGACTGCAGCTTCCCTTCAGGTAGTTGTAGAGAGTGAGGAGGTTCCCCCTCAGTCTCCTCCAGGCTGAACAGCCCCAGCTCCCTCAGCCTTTTCTCATAAGATGTTCCCTCCAGTCCCTTCACCAGCCTCGTCGCTCTCCTCTGGACCTGCTCCAGCACCTCAGTGTCCTTCATGAAGTGAGGGGCCCGGAACTGCACACAGTACTTGAGGTGACGACTCACCAGTGCTGAGTACAGGGGGAAATGATTGCACCAGTCTCATGGCTGTCTTGAAAGGAGCAGGTGCCTATCTCCACCCTCCTTTAAAGCCATCCACCTAATGCTGCTGGGCCACTGCCAGGAGCTGGGAACTGAAAAAACTGTCAGGAAGGTCAATACAAGCCACTACACTGGCATGATTAAAGCCATGCCCTTGGCCTACGCAGATTTGTAGGAAGTCTATTATGATGCTACACAGTATGAAAAGAACATGAAAAGGTATTTCAGCACCTTTCTTCATTCACTTTCAAATCCATCCTTGTAAATAGACAGTCTTCTTAAATTTTAATAAAAGAATTACTTAAGTGAGACCACTATTTGAATAACAGTGATAACTGTAAATGTATACCCCACATATCTGAAGGTGGACTATAAGGCTGCTTGAGTCAGGCCTTCGACAGACAGACTTAGGCTCCTGCTTCCCAACACGTGTGCTTCAAGCAGAATGGGTGCTGCTGGCCCCTATCCATTTCTGCAGGGCCGACCACGTGAGCACAAGTGCGGCACTTTTGTCAGTTATGGTTCAAATATTGATGTCTCAGACCATGGGCAGTGTAAATGACCTATGACCTGCCTCCTCTTCCAAACCAAGCATGCTACTCGTGCAAAGAAGAAAGGCCTGCAGCCATGACTTAGAGAATATATAATGGAAAAGGAAATTACACTCTTGCTAATGATGCCCCTGTCAAAGCCCTTTAAGATGTGGCATGTTAGTCTGTAACATTTTAGATTTCAGATGAAGTCAACTTTCTCCCTTGTCTGTATCACATAGCTTACTTTTGTGTCATCATTTTATTTTTCTGTGGCATAATTTATAGCAAGCTATAATCCCCCTCGCGGGCGGATCGCTCCCTCCTCCCCGGCTC
>JANHFX010011239.1:49112-88356 GCA_027560015.1 Chloroceryle amazona | reverse complement strand
TGTGCTCAGAAATCCTCAGGTTCGAGACCTCAGAGTTTAATTACAAGTGGTTTAAGATGCAAAAAAAAAAAAATAGAGATCTTGAATGTAAAAAGGGTCAACATGCCTGGAAAAGAGAGATCACATGCTGATCATTATCTCAGGCTCACTGTCCTATTCACAACCATTAGAGCACATCATGCTGATTTACATCAGGGACATTAACAGGAATATCTGACATGATACATCATGTCTGCAGTATCATTACTGTGGAGTCATTAAAGTGTCATGAGGTACATTTGCATTTCTATTGAACGTTTTAACTATTTTACACTAAGTGTCCATAGCTAGTTATTTTAGGAAATTCAAGCACAGAAGCTAAACTGAGATCACATTTCAAATGAAAAATTACTTTTGCACAATCCCCTAAAACCAGCATTTGGCACTGAATAGCTGTTTAATCTTGTTATTTAATTGAGCTGTGGAGAGGAATAACCTGCCTGAAGAGAACTTAATTCTAACTCCAGAGTCAATGTTTACATAAATGCAAATAACATCTTGTGACACAGGAGAGTGACTGCACAGTCTTGTGCTTGAACATACACATACTGCAGCATCACTGCATAGTCATCTGCCCAGATGCCTTTTTTGTGGGGAAGAGAAGAAGTTAATACTGTCAGGTAAACGCAGCAGTGTCAGGAAACGTTTTGGTTTTTTTTTATTAAACTTAAGAACCACTTCAGTTTGGTTTTATAGGCACTGCTAAGATAAACTTACTGAATAGTTGCCATATATACACTCTGCACATTCATATATCAGCAGAGTTTATGTAGCCTTGTGTGCTGTCATGGTCAGGCTGAAGCCTCAATTAAATTAAAAAAAAATAAAAATTAGAACCACATCAGTAACAAGTAATCAAGCCTAACCTATCCATATAGCATGCATCTACAGATTTGTTTTCAAGCTTATGCTTTTAAAAAAAAGCCCTGCATCACCACTGCAGCAGAAAGTTTTTCTAGTTCGGTACAATTCTCTTTCTAAAAAGACCGGAAATCCGTAACGCAACTTCCAGCAACTAGTGCTACACTGACGAGTTCATAGCTCTGCCCCACAAGCACTCAAGTATTCACTTTTCCTACAGTTCAGATGCAGTTTGTCCAAAGCAAGGTTAGCCACTTGCACAAAGTCACTTCTGAAAATGTCATCCCTTCCCACCACTCCCCCCAGTTCAGGACACAAACCTATCCACTAAAACAAGTGGAGACAGTGCTGCCATGGTTTCTGTTGCCAAATTACTCCAGATCTTCCAGTCAGCTGTAAAACCTCCTTCCTAAAAGTTTCAAACTCTTCTCTAGCCAGGCAAGTACTGTGTGCCCTTCAAGGTACCTCTGAAGCTCGGTACCACTGGAGTCAAGGAACTATTTCTCCAGCCCATATTACTCGAACAACAGGAAAAACAGATGGGCTCCAACACAGCCGGTGCCAGAGGGTGGAGTCCAGTGAGGCGTACACCCACTACACCCCTTGGTGCACGTGCACCTACCCTACATCTGGACTTTCAGGCAAAGGACGGTATTTTTTCCCCCCAGAACTCCCAAGACATACCAGTTGTCTGAAATAAAAGGGTACAGGAGCTTAGGAGTTTTCATTACTAGAGTATTTGGAGTATTTCAGAATATCTGAAAATTATGATTAACTACTTTGCTGTTACTATTCCGGCATGGTTCCTTAGGTGAAGTTCTACAGTACAAGAACTAGTGGCATGCAGCATGGAATGACAGTTCTGAGTACAGTAAAAGTGAGACGACTCATACTGCTCTGCCGCAGCCTACTTTAACTCTGACCTAACATTGAGATTATATTTGCAAATAAATAGCTTCCTTGCTCTTAAAAAGCCAGCTGCTGCAAAGAAACATGCATGAATTAACTAGAAACTGACCCAACTCATGCACAGACTGATGCAATTTAACTGCAGTTACCCCAAACTAGTTTGCAACTGCAAGTAAATTTTTGTTACAAGTGTTAAAACTACGTAGTACATTTCCTGCTTTCAAGATGCATGCTCACATCCAAATTTTAATTAGTCTTTCAATAAAGAAGGTTATTTTTAAAGACAAAACAATAGGAGCTGTCATGCAAATTAACAACTGGAAGGACTTAACCAGTCTCATGAGTAGAACAAATGAAAAATAAGGACAGTGAAGAATGTTCAGAAGGTTCCGATTTTGTAGAACAAAACTATCTTGAAAAATAGTTTCAAATTAGTATCAGACTCACAAGTATTCTTAAGAAGCAGGAAAGAAACAGAAACAAGTCAAAGTTCATTTCATCTGCTTCTGAAGGAAGATCCTGAAATTTCTTTGTAATTCTAAACTACATGAGGAGAGAGTACTGAGGTGTTGAGCCCCTCAGCCTTTGCAAAGGCAGTCACACTGGAGCACGTAGCAGGCTCTACCGAAAGACTTTTACAGTAAGCAGAACTAGGTAAACACATGTCGAGTGTAAGAGATGTCTCCACACACATTATTCCACAAGGCAACCAGAAACCTACATTGAAACACATTTTAAGCAACACACAGCACCTATTAAGCAAAAAAAAAAAAAAGAAAAAGAAAAAAAAAAAAATTTAATATTTGCTGCGTTGTGAGTAAAAGTGTCCAGCTACCTTAACTGGCATAGTACCATTTCAATAACACTACCTAGGGAACATTCTCATGCATACCAACATTGTTTTCTCATCCTTCAATGACCTTTTGTATTCTGCACTAACCACAACCTTCACAACTTACCCTCAATAAACAGAAGAAAGATTCTCATCTCTAGATGTTCCAAATTTTCACTCTGTTCACTTAAACAATTTACAGAGGCACAGGAAATAAACCCTGAAAGATCAGCAATGTATTTTATCACAGGAATTTTGGTTACCTTTGTTAGTGGAGGAACAAGACTGACACATGATGAGCATGAGAACTGATGAACTTGAGAAGAAATTCTTATCAGAAAACCTATAAAAATCTCCTTAAATGCCCTAAATCTACATTCTCCACATGTAGAAGTCAACAGTTGGTACCCAAAACCTGATAACATTGATTTCTAGAAATAATTCACTAGATGCATCAAGTGATTGTCAGTTCTTCCATTCCCCCCACCCAACCCCAGATCACACCTCAGTCAACCCACACTTTTATAAAACAAAAAAATAAAATAAAACAAAAACAAACAAACAAACAAGAAAAACCTGACAAAAATCAAACCAAGAGAATAGAACATCCTTAAAAAGTCCAAGTATTTTGGCTATGGTGAAGAGCCTTCAACAAATAAAACATTATGCTCTGAATAAGATTCTGAAATCACATACAAAGGCAGGGTTTGCAGAATTTTATCTCTGAGAGGTAGGCAAAGGTCATGGTAAAAGAAGAACACTGCTTGGTTCATGAATAAACACATCTAACAGAAGTAGAGCCAGACAGCCTAGAAGTTGACCTACCTATGAAACTGGTAACTAATGACAAACTGTGTTTTATACATCCCTATCACATTTTATATAGAAAGTTCTCCAACCACTGACATACCAGTATGTTTAGTAAGAATGAAGAGTAATAATACCTTACAGTGTAACAGCTACCTGTAAATCTGAAAAAAAAGATTTCCACAGTTGAGGAAGACAGTAACATGAAACAAGTTAACAGTACAGGCTACCTCAGAGCTTGCAATAGGGTAACTTGGAAATCTCTCTTTAGATTTCTGTGAAAAAAGCATGGTCTGATACACTATGCATCAAGACTACAGTGTTCTCCATCTTTTTTATTATTTGTTTCTTAGAAAGTAACCCTCATTTAAGTGTAATTATTTTTTTATCATTTCTGTCCTTGCAATAACTTGTAACAGTTGATACTGCTTATAAAGAAGGCAGTGAACAAAGTCAGTTGAACATTAAATGGTATTTTGATCAGAGAGATATAGTGTCACATGGCAGTGATCACGCTGATCTTCTGCCCCCTTCCCTTGTGCCTGTCCATGTCTTCTCACAGGTCCTTTTAACAAAGGGGAACGTCAGGAAAGTTCTTGCAAATTAACTAAAGATACAAAGACCATCTAACCCACAAATTCACTAAATCTTCATATAGACAATGAATCAAAGAAAACAGACCTTAATTTCATTCATCTGAATTAGCTCCTCAAGTCTTGTGTACATCAAGCTGTATGCTATTCTTTTTCTATTCAAAAGCACGTAGATAGAACGTGGAGAACTGAGCAACCACAAGCTTTCCAAAAGGCAGCCTCATGCAGGAGATTGAGGAGGAAGGACACACAACAGTATTATAGCTGAATGCTGCAAGCAACACACAACACCCATCTACGCTACAAATCTTGTTCACTAGCCAGTGTGACACTTGTGCAATGCTTCCCACCAGCTACTAGAAAAGAAACACACACATCTGACTGTATTTTAAGTACCTGACCACAAGTACTGCTGAGTACATTTTCATTTAACTTCCATAATGAACAAGTAAGTTCTACAAGCCTCTTAGTTTTGCTGTTGAGTAACTGAAACAGCTTTGCACAAACAGGACCCTAAATAAGGCAGATTTTACCTGCAAAAATAGCTTCTCCTTATTCTGAAGGGACACATCTCAAATAAGATTTAGTGCAGAATTTAAGTTAAAAGTAACAGAACAGTAATTTTAAACTAAAGTTACATCATTCCATGCATAAAGGGGAAACAAAAAATTACCATGGATAGTTTCAGTTCAACACCTAGTGGAGAACAGGCCACATGACAAAGTTCAAAACCTGAATTAGAGGATGGGAATTCTGAAAATTGCATCACACAATTTTCAGTAATTTTCAACTTTTGTCAAAAGAGTAGGCTGTTCTCTTTGTAGAACTGCAGCTTTGCACCTGTGGAGCATTTGTTTCGAGAAACAATGCTTCTTTCAGAAAAAAATCTGCCACTTTTCTTTTGTTCTACTCAGCAACGTGATAGTAAGCACAGGTAAGGGGAGGACCACTACTCTTCTGTTTCAAGTAGACAGAAAGCAGCTTTCAAGTAAGCAGTACCCAAAATCATATTGTGAAGACTGAAGCACTCATTAGATGAATGTATCTGAATACCTCACAGGATGATGAAATACTCTTTCTAGCATCATCTGTTAATACAGACCCTCAGTGTCTATGCTGCTTCCCACATCACTGAAACATAAGCTTGTTTGCTTTCATCTCTCCCCAACCATTTTAGATGCCTGTTACTGACAACCATTAGCTCAAAATGCACCCGCATGAAGTAGTAGGGAAGGATGAAACTGCCATCAAGTTTCCTCTTTTCCCTCCAATAGGAGGGTGAATCCTGCAGGGGTCAGGCAACTGCAGCACTGGGGAGCCCATCCCGACCACAGGACAGTGCAGCAGCCTGTGCTGTGCGTCCGTGCTGGTTCCCTCCGTCAGAGGCTGGGCTTTTGAAGTTCTTCCTCCCAGCTTCTGGACAACTCCAGCTCAGTTAGTTTTTGTTCATTTGCGGTTAAAAGCAGTGTATCCTCCCCCACAGCACATCCAGCTCTCTCTGTCCCTCCGCATACGCATTTCAGTGCTGTTCCCAGCCTCTCTCCTCCTAAGCAGGCTATACTCTAATAGGCTTCATTTAACATAAAACATCCACAGAAGGAGACAATATCAGATATAAAGTTTAGTATCTCAAATTACTCAACTGTAATTATTTCCTTCCCTTCTATGATCAGTGAGTTCACTTTTTGAAGAGATGAAAGTGGGAAATCAACACTATAATACTCCTCACTATTCTATCTTCCTTTTAACACTCAAATTAGAGAAGTACAGTAAGCTGTCCTCTCATTAAAAGCAACAAACAGCATTATGAAAGGGTCCTTCCTGTTCATTAACAAAGGCGACTCATCTAGGAATTAGGTCCATCATTAGCATAAATTCAGAACTCTGAATTATCTATGACCAGTCATCTCAAACCATGTATGTGTGCATATGTCACAAACAACAAATCTATGTAATTTCAGACTTAACGCTGAAACCAGTAGCTATTCTTGTGCAACTCGAGCCCTTTCTCTTACCAGACTACAAGTAGGGCCGCAGTCTGGACAAGGTTTGTGCTTCTATGTATGGTATAGGACACTAATCCTGCTTCTGAAGCTTTCTCTTAGAAATACAGAGATTCTTCTGAAACAGTGAAATGTAATATTCTTCTTAAAGCCCTTTACTTCATGTGTAGTCCCTATTCTCTGTAGAGGTTTCTTGAGGTCATGCTACTTAGAACACTTGAATCAGAAACTTCTAGGAGTAGCCTGAAAAGAAAGAGGATCTGGATTCCTGGGAAAATGGACAATATCCACAGCAGTGACTAAGTAAAGCCTTGGGACTCTTGTAGTCCTTTAAAAAGAAAGGGCACTGCACGGCTTATTATTGAACTGAACAGAGCCCTGGTCCTTTTTATGGCCATTCTGCGTGTAACTATAAAAAGTCTCCAAAACAATAAATGAAAACATTAAGTGAGAAATACAACTCCTACAGTAAGAATACAACAATACTGATTCAGCAAAGCTGTTTAAAACCGGAACATTTAAAAAGTCTGTGTTTCAGCAGTACAGGACAGAAGCGAAGTCCAAAGGTAAAGCGCATTAACCTACGCTATTCTGGGTCACTAGGGCAAAGGGACAGACAAGCCACCAACTCTGTAGTCTCCAAGACAATTATTTGCTCACGCTATTTCTCAAACCAAGTTCCTGCATATATCCAAATGAAGGAAATTAATTCAAACTCATGTTTTATGTGAAAGACCTCCAGCCTTTTAGAGCTGATAAAATAATGCATGACACTTGAAAACAAACAACATCAGGTTTCTTTGTCAGCAGTCAGCATTACAGTAGCTTTCAGAAACCATAATCCATTTTCATGTGCTAACCTGAAGCCTAAAGAGAGCACTAGTACTCCACCTAACACTGTACTTGTGATGCATTAAGCTCTTTCAAGAGGAAAGCTATCTGTAAATAATCAGGAAAGCACCCTCTTTCTCACTTGGGATCTTCCTGCCACACCCAACGAAGCACATCACAGCCTGCGGAAACAACCAGACCTTTCACAGTCTCAAACTGCCAAAGAGACAGCAAAGGAGCCACAGAAGCAGTCCAGGAAACTTTCTTCACGTAGTTTAAGACCACCGGGCAAGAGCACACTCCACCCCCATGTGCCTTTGAAGGTGCTGGGATTGACAGGCAATGAGCAAACAGGGTCCTCCTTCCTCCACCTCCTCTACAATTCAGCTTTTAACTGCAGACTGAGGCCAGCATCAACTCTTCATAATGCACCAAAGACACTGCCACAGCTGATACAGAACACACAAGCTCATTCACAGCGCATGTACACACAAGTCTTGCAAGCTAAAATAAATCTACAGAATGCTAAGAAATAAATTGTACATTCCAAAACAAGTGCTTCTCTAAGCATTTTCTTGATACTATAGAAGTTTTACCCTTAAATGATAAGTAAGCAGCTTAGGTGCACGTGACCAAGCACTGGAGGCATCTAATTTTTGTCAGTATAACCTCTACAAGCAGTCACAAATTTTAACTGACATATCCAGAGCAAACTCGGTCTTGACAGGCTCAGAGAAACCAACACATTCTCAGATGACAGATGCAGTTCAATACACACACAGCTGCTGTTTCAAGAAACAAGGTTTCTCCATTTACCAAATGTCAACAACTTGAGCAAGACCCAAGCTGATTCATCCTCCCTCTCAGTGGTTCAAACTCTTATTCCATTACTCAGAGGAACCCTTAAAGAGCTAAATCTGCAGATTAATGCCGAGCCTTACCTCATGACCATCAGGCTGCAGGAAGGTAGAAAGGCTGTGTACAAAACACTCAGGTGCTTCTTCTTCCATGCTGTACACAAATGTGCCAGCCACTGACCAAAGCCAAGCCAATCTGACTTCTTCCTGCCATAGTTTGCCCTTTGTTTTCAAAAGGCAAGGTTTATGCACTTAACCTGCAAGACTGTGCATCTCAAATGAAACTCCTTCCAGCACAGAGTGAAGCTCTAGGAGCATGCTCCTCTCAGACTTTGTTTCTATCTACCACCACAGCACTCTGTACAAAGTACTTTAAGAAACTCCTTTCTCAGCAAGCTGGACTTCAAAGATCATATTCCAAATGCCTCCTTCTCAGCTATCACCGAGGTAGGTACACAAACCCTGGTACACAGCACAAGCTAGGTAGGAAGACCCCTAAGTCAGTTACTTTCAAACAAAACACTGCAGGGGCCAAGTTCATTCACTGTAGTGTTCGTTTACTTTACAAGTGCTGAAGTACTTGTTTAAACCCCGGAAATCCAAGGAGCCCAGAGGAACTCTAGGGAACAGGGACTTTATGGAATCATTAGACAAAACAATTACAACCTCATGGACTGATTACAAATATCAATAAAACTAGCAACACCATGCTTCGGTCCTTAATGTTCACAGAAATCACATAATGGTTTGGGTTGGAAGGGACATTACAAGATGATCTAGTTCCAATCCCCTGCCATGGGCAGGGACACCTCCCTCTAGACCAGGTTGCTCCAAGTCCCATCCAACCTGGTCTTGAACACATCCAGTGATGGAACATGCACAACTTCCCTGGGCAACCTGCACCAGTGTTTCACTGCCCTCATAGAATCATAGAAGAATCATAGAATCACAGTGAAGAAGTTCTTCCTAATTTCTTATCTAAATCTACCCTCATGCTACATTGACAGCGTAAGTATAGATACTATTCCTTTTGGCCCATAAGAACCCTCAGAAGCTCCCTGCTTGTTAAGTATTTATGAAACTTGCCACTAGGACACATGACATAAGAGAAAGGATACATAAAATATGAGGGTTTGGTGTGCATGTACAAACAAAAACTCTTGTTTCCTAAATGGAGCAGAAAGTGGATGTTAAAGGGAAGGTTATTATGATGGGCCAGGTTACAGATAGAGCACCTGGAACTTCAAAGCAATCACCTAGTTTAAACTTAATGCTCATATTCTCATGATGACATCATGTGGTGACCAAGACTGCCTGTTCTCCCTTTATAAGGTAGCAAGGACAATCCATGTTCCCTGGAATTCAGTGTACTTGAAAAGAAAAGATGCAGGTTAAAAAGCTCAGTCTAGTGCACACCACTGTTTCTTTAACACTGGCAAAACCACTACAGACTACAGCAGAACAGAATCTGGACAGATGGCTTTATCTTGTTACATGAGAAAAGTTGAGAAGTGGTTAACATCCTTCTTTGAGCAGGGTCTAAATGCATCTGTTCCACTGTGCTCCCTCCAGGCTCAAGGACAGCCTTTGTTTGAGTTAGCAGTCGTGCTACCAGAACGGGTAACAAAAGTTCATGCTTTGAAGCACTGAGAAGCCTCCTGTTTCAAAATTAAGTCTGGTTCCATGGCAACAAACAGAGGTCCACAAAAGCTTCAGCACCTCAAACATGACTGATGACTAAAGTTCTGTTGCACAGTACTCATAACTTGAACCTAAGAATAAAAATCAATGAAGGCTTCAGCTGGTTTAGAAGAACCTGCTTCTCTTAAGCTTTGCAAGTATGGCAGCTTTTCAAAGAATGATTGCCAATTCTCTAGGTATTTTATCAGTCTATTTATCTCACGCAAAACAAAAAAGACTACATGAGGAAAAAGAGATTAGCTGAAGCAATCACATGTTCAAAACAAGTTAGAGCCAACTCTGCTTGGTGTCTGAAGTTTATTTGTACAACTGTTTCTTCAAAGTGTATCATACTTCAGAAATTACATCCTGAAAATAAGAGACATTATGAAGGCCTTAAATAAATAAAAACAACAATCAACCCAACCCCCAAAAAGTAGACTAGCCCTATTCATCATTCACCACGTTCCCTGGGTATCTGCATTTATTTATCACACCTTATCATTCACACAAGGGCCATGTTAAGGAGAAGTCATGTTAATGCTCTGAATGGCCAAAGCTTTCATTTCAACAACAGAGTGACAGAATGTCAGATGTTCACTTTCCTTACAAAAATTAAGCAAAAAACATATTAACAAAACTTAACTGAGATGTGGAAAAGTCATAGCAGTCACACAAGTGTTTGGCAAGTATTTGCATTTTAAGCTTCATACACACACACAGATAATAAAATACTCCATTACTACTAGGCCACTTCAGAATCCTTAGTTGTCAATGCTCTTCACTAGAGGTATGGATCCTCCCTATGTTTACCCATTTATGTAATAGAAGATTAAGGACCTTGGACAAAACCACAAACTGGAGAAGATAGGAAGAAAACCCTTGTTCAGAGGGGAAAAAAAAACTTGTTTGGAACTTCTTTTACTGTAACGTAAAAGGAATCTTTTAAGATTCAAGATGCATCCATATAACATGAAGGTAAGATGGAGTGGGATTCAGAGCCTTAATCTTTAGCTATATTTGCCTAAGTACTTGGAAAAGAAATACATTGTTAATACCAATCTAAATTAAAATAGCAATCACAAAAAACCTTCTCTTATGATCTTACATAATCTCACTGTTAAAATACAGATGTATTTTATGGAAACATTACCTGGCAAAGAAGTTTGTAAAAGGTCCCAATATTTTTCGTTTACTGTCCACATCTGTCTCCTGACAACACTCCTGCTGGCTCTGATCATTGGTCTCTTTAGTGGAATTCAGGGTAACATCCGAGAAGTGCACCTCATCAGTCTCGAGATTCACAATCGCACTTGAACTGCTTGTGACCACAAAATCCAAAATGTCTTCATTGCTAACTGATAAAGTTGTTGACAGTTCTGTGCTAAGACTAGAAACACTACAGACAGAGATATCATCACTTCGATTCAGAGTTTTTGAAGTTGGACTATAAAGTTTGACAGTGTCATAGCCAGTTCTTGGGAAAGTAGAGGATTTTCTCACAGCACGGTCTTGTTCAGAAGTCAGGGAATGTGGAGGCACGTAAGACGGCAGCGTGCAGGTGCTCTGAAAAGCCCTGTCAGGCACAATTTCAGGTTCTGACTGCTTTCTCTTCACATGTAACACGCTGCAGTGAACAGGCTCTGGATTTCCTATTTCTAGAGTTGGAATACCAGAATCCACTGATTTAAGGCTATTACAATCTTCTAAAGCACTGGACATCTGGCCAGGTCCATAGTCAGGCAATGACAGAGATGTCGGGGTCTCAGAGTTCAAGTTTTGAAGGCCATGGATACTGCTGCCGACTCTTGCATCCAGAATTCCCATGAAGCTCAAACCATTTAAGGAGTTGGATACGTTTACATCAGTTGCCTTGACCCAACCAGTAACTGGTTAGGGAAAAAAAAAAAAAGACAAGATTATGAGTTATTGCAGAAAGGATGCAGCTTACTCTTGGCTGTTTGTTACAGTTAGGGGTTTTTTAAACATACTCAGTCTTGTTATAATTTAGCCTTTAAAAGTTATTTATTTTATCCTGCATATGATTACTATCCCTTCCCCTTGCTTGAACAAGCAGGACAATGGCCACTTAAATTAGGCTTCTAGAAAATGCCAAGCATTAAAAAGCTTTTCATCAGCAGTTTGTGTGCCAGCATTTGCTCTGCATACATCTCCTGAGAGTGAAATTACATACTATAAAAATGGCAGTACTTTAATGCTCAATGTCAGTATCAAGCAAAATATTTGAATCTCATTATTGTATAGTCACAAATGCACATTTACTGATGGTGTGGGGCTACAGAACTTGTTTCCATACACTTAAGACTGAAATTCGGAAGTGGTGATTTAATCAGAATTTCTTAGTATTCTTCTGAAAACCATAAAACTGATAATAAATTTGTCACTGAAACAGAATGCATAATATATCGGTTTTGCATTAAGCAAGAGATACAAAATCTGAGTAGCTATAACGCTATGCATGCAGTCAGTACACGATACACTGTACCAGTGTGCAAACAGTAGAACTGACATTTGCAAATATATTGTATTTGCTGTACTCAGATTGCTGTTCTCTACACTTGCTATTCTCCACACCATCTCCTCAGAAGCTGCCAGCAGGTTTGTTAATCCAGACAGTGCCCCACTTCTAGTCTAAATCTGAGCATCCCTCCAATAGCAGGCAGTCAAGTATGAGCTCCAGGTTGTCCTTCGGGGCAACTGCAGCCTTTCATAAACCTGAAACACCACCAAGGCTGCTGCTCTAGCTCCCAGAACTGCTGCTGTCCCTTTAGAACACTACATGATTATTATTGTGACATTACATACATCATCTTTTTCTACATGAATAGTTAGTTACGTTACCTACAGCTTTGCTGAAGTTTGCAATGTAATGACTCTGCAGCAGTTGGCAGAGTAAATATGCACATATTGCTTCGGTTTCTTCACTTGGAAAGACTCTGGACTAAGTGTGAAGAATACTGCTCCCATCTTGCAAACAGCTTGCTTTCTAGACAGAATTTTCTCCAGTTCCTGAATCCCGGTCTCTTCCTTCTGCTCTCCCATTCTCTCTCAGGCACAGCACTTAATTACAGGTGCCAATTGTCCTCCAGGAGGTCCTCCCTGCATGCTACTTTTAAAAAACAAACACCCCTCCCCCCTCCCAAAACAAACCCCTAACATCTCATTTGGGAAAACTGGCTCCTCCCAGCAGTTCCAAACCTCTGGCTAATGGCACCTAAGCCCTGCCAAACACACCAGAGTTTGACACCCTGTCCATTCTTAAATCTGAGCCCATCAATACACGTTGGCATTGTGATACTGACAGGCTGTGACAGAAAACACGTTTCAAACATATTACATTGGTCCAAACAGTATTTTTATTTTTCGCCCCACGAGCTCCCAATCATAGGAAAAAGTTATCAATCCAAATGTACTTCATACACTATATGAAAACCTTAGCTTACTACACAGATGTTATTCACTGGCTGATCTGACAGTCCAGTTCAATCCACTCCTAAGACTAGGGAAAAGTCAAGTAAAACCAACTCTGGATGTGTCACCTTTTAAATCTTTTCAAAATTTTCTAACAACCAGCTTATGTGCTACCCATCCAAACCAATCGGCACAATTGCCTAATCCTTTGGATAAGCAAGGTTTCAAATGTTTTCTTTTGACTAAAAAGCTTGTGAAGATACACACTTTCTTAGAGAGTTGCTATAGCACCTTTTCTTTCTTCACATTACCATAGTTTGAAGAGTTTGCATCTCCTACAATTTAAAGGAGAGATGTCTTGAGATAACTAGTGTCCCAGCTGCAGACATTAAGGACCTCTTTGGTCACCGAATTAAAATTGCAAGGGCCAGCAGGAAAAAAACCCAAACAAATAACAAAACCAAAAACCCTAAATAACAAACCTTGAATACAGACAACAAACTACTTCATAAAGTCAACTGTGATGGTTGAAGTGTACAAATCACATAAAATGGAGCATTAGATACAATTATTGTTACATATACATGGATCACCTGCTCTCAGACCTTCCTGCTTGGATTCATTTATTAGTTAGAAAAACAGAAGCCTGACGACTTTTTCTTCCCCATGCTCACCCATCCCTTCATACACATATATATTGCTCTTTAAATCAGTAGCCCACCCAGCCTGAACATTACTTTTAAGCATATACACACACTATGGAACTGTATAAATAAGGGTGCAGGTGTTTGCTTTATCACCATTCATACTTATTAATGCATCTAGAAAATGCAGTCCACAAAACAAAGTACAGAAATGTAATCAGCCAGGAATAACTCTGATGGTGTTTCGATAAATAGCACAAACATGTTCCCATAACTAATTCCCCCAGCGACTGCCTTCGCTTCCGCTCAGTGGTTTTCCCAATTAGTAGCCAGTCCTTAGTTTAACTGTGTGGTTCTTCTTGATTAAGCTTACAAATGGTAAGCATTTAAGCAGCCTTGGAAGAGCCAGTAAATAGAGCAGCTCAAGAGGCCAAACAATTTTGTAAACAAGAGAGTTCAAAGAGAAGTGAAAGTAAATTCCCATGTGGGGTATGGAAGCCATTTTAACTTGGTTTCATACTTTTTTAAGCAAGAAATTTAACAGGAAGAGATCCTTTAAATGGGCAACCAGCAAAGGGAGAAGTATGTAATGGCGATAGCTTGCCGGGACAAATTATACAGTAACAAGCACCAAAGGTTTGATACAGTTCAGTGAAACCACAGGAAGCTTTGAAGTATACCCAGCAAGGGCTTTAAATGAACACTTAAGATGTAATCAGCTGTCAAAAGTATACATGAAAACTCCTTGATTCATTTTGCACTAGGTTGTTGTAGCATTGTTTTTTAGGATATAGTTAAGTTATAATCCTTAACAGTGAAGTAACAGTTAAACTCCTTGTTTTATCTACCTTATTTTTAAGTGCAAAACCTGACCACTGATGTCAACCATTGTGTTATGTTCTCCAATACTTCTCTCCATTAAAAAAAATACCATAACATTATCATCTTAATAGTGTTATTAAAGTATTAATAGTATAATAACTATTCATGTTCACATGCAAGTTCAGGAAATAAAAATATCACCGAGGATTGCTAAACAAAAAAGAAACTCACAAATTCCCTGAACTGCAAGTGTCAGAAATATAAATGTACATTAGTCCCGCATTCAGGCCTCCCCCCCAGGAAATTCTTTTGACACACAGAGTTTAGTTCCATCCCAGTACATACCCCAGGTGCTGATCACAGCATGCAAGAAGTCATGTTCTGACAATAACCAGAGGCTTTAAAACAGCCTGACTTTGTGTATCCCTCAATCACCCTGAGGGAACAAGTAATATTTGATTATAATTTCTAAGATCTAGAATAAATGTGGATGTTTGAGGATTGTTTTGTTGGTTTTTTGTTTGTTTGTTTTTTAATAATGGCTTTTAAACCCATTTTAATGCAAAACAAAGTTAAGAGCAGTGCCAGACCATTAGAGTAAAACAAAGATCAGAAAAACGCCACATTGTACACATTGTTTACTGTGTTTTGCAATGTAGGCGCTGAACTACTTTAGAAGAAAGCTCAAGACAACTACCTACAAACAGGCTTCCCATCTTCTTGCCTCAGAAGAAGGGGAAGAGGAATGTTTACACATATTGTTCAATTCTCAAAAAGTTAACATCTCAATTCTGATCACACACCTTCCCTCTTCAACACTTATCTCTGACAACAATTTATTTTAAAGTAAGTTTTTAAGAGCAAGGAATTGCCTCATTTACAAAGTTGCAACTGTAGGATTTTCTTCATGAAAGAAAAAGGGGGTTTTGTGTTTTTCCGTTGTGGTGTTTGTTTTTTCATCAAGGCTTTATACCCTCCGTGTGTTTTACAGTATTTTTTTGGGACGTACCAAGAAACACGTTGCTTATGAAGTGCAAATGCAGGTGATCTCAGTGCACAAGAGCATCAAACTCCGTTTTGTTTATTAAACACTCCTCGGTTCAAATTGTTTATGTTCACGTTCTACCAGGCACAGCATTGCTGACAGGGAAGAATTCCCGAGGCTACAAACAACCTTTCGACAAAGCGTGCGATACAGCGATTGAGGCTATGTAGACAAGCACTGCCTAAACTTTAACGCAAAAAGAAAAGAAGCACGTTGGGTTTTTTTTTTTAATAATTCTTTCATCTAACTCCCAGTCGGCGTCCTTCACGAAGCGTGAGCTTTACTCATCTGGCCTCTGTGCAGAGCACTAGCGGAGCGGTCACAAGTGCACCATTCACCGCTCTAACACCTTTTTTGCTACGTGAGGCAGGCAGTGTAAATGAGTCACCGTGCTCGTATAAAGCCTCTGCTCCTCGAGCAGTTTAGGGCGCTTTTCTCCTCGCACCAATATTACTAAAACATCTGAAGCCACGCTAAATTAGCAGCAGCGTCACGAGAACTTCAGCTCATGTCACAGCTGCACTGCTCTTTGGTCTTTCAGAATCGCCTTGGAGACTTCGGCTAGAAAGAGGCAGCGAGGGAGATGAAAAGTTGCTGCCTTTCCATGGGCTTTGAGGCTGACGCAAAACTGCGACGGTTTCCTAGCTGGTGGCCTTCGTTAAAAGTAACCAAATACACCGAACAGGAAAAAAACAAAACGAAACCACCTCACAACCCCTGCCTTTCCTCAAGTCTCGAGGAAGCAACGCTCACCTTCCTCTGCGGTCTTTAAACCACTCGGTGAGGACTCTGGTTCTGCCGAGCCGCTCCTCTAACTTTCCAGTGTGGCTGCGGCCGGGCAAGGCAAGCGGCCGCCTGCCCCGCCGCAGCCCAGCCGGCCCCCAGCGAGCTCCTCACCGCCGCCGGCTGCTTCCGCCTGCCCGGCACGCAGGTGGCCGGCGGCGGCGGCCCGGGAGCAGCCCGCTCGTCCTCACAGGGTCTGCCCCGCACCCCAACAGGTGGCACCAACACAACACCCCGCCCGCCCCAAGCGCGGACCCAGTCCCGACAGGGCTGCGAGCCGCCACCTGGCCGCCTCTGCCACCCGAGGGGAAAGAGCCACGCAGAAACTTTGACGCCTCACCGGGGCAGCGCTGTCTTCCGTCACTCTCCTCATGCTGGGCCATACCCAACCCGCTCCACAGCTGCTGATGCGGGACTAGGAGGCGGTTGGCGGCTGCGGCGGGCGATCCATGTCGCTTCCCGGTCCCCGCGGAGAAGCGGCAGGTTCAGCGGAGATGAGGAAAGGCAGCCCCCGCCTGACGGGCGCCCTCTCCGCGTGGCGCAGGGCCTCCCATGGCGCCCGCCCCTGCGGCGCGCATCCGGCTGCAAGAGCAGGGGTGGGCTCTGCCCACGGGACAGGTGCTGGGCTCCTCCCGGGACGCTCCGGCTCCCGCGGCTCGGCCTCCTACCCCCGCTGCCGCTCCCCCTCACCAGCGCGTTGGTGACAAGCACCGCCCTCCAGTGAAGGCAACGCCTGCGCGGTGGGGGGCGGGAGGATGGCCGCTGGGCGGCGGTCGCCATTTTGAATCGCCTCAGTGTGCCCCAGGTAAAGGCAGCGGCGAGGGCGGGGTGGGCGTGCCCGGCTCAGCCGCGGTGAGGTGGCCCCGGGGGAGGGGCCGGAGAGTAGTGGGCTTAGATTGAGGGTACTCGTTCAGAGGACATCCGCGCCCCACGCTAGAGGGGAGCAGCTCTTTAGCTACCGGGCGGCTGCAGCCCGTCCCGCGTTACCGGCAGTAGCAGCGCGGGCGGCCGCGCCCGGCTGGGTGGGGCTTGCGCCCTGGAGGCCTCCGGAGGGAGCGGGTCTGCGGCGGCGCTCCCCTCGTGTTCCTGGTTGGGTTTAAGAGGAAAACGGAATCTGTTGGGTCTTGCAAGTTCGGACCGCGGAGGGTCTGGGGTATCAAGTAGAGGTGTATTCTTAGCTCTGTGGAACTGACTGATAATGCCAGAGGTGGAGGCTTTAGGATGGTCATTGCTGTTCTAGCACGTTTGATTTATTTTTCGATTGTTTTACCTACACCTTCCCTCTTAAAGTACTCCTTTTGGGCATTTGCGTAGTGAAACTGTCGTGCATACCCCTTCTCCACACCGCCACACTGAGACCAAAGGAGTGAGGAGCAGTCCTTACGGGAGCAGAGGTCTCCTGTTTCCTTATCAGCGTTGAAACTCATTACTGCTTTTTTTTCTTTTTTCTGCAGAGGTCCTGTGTGTTTTGCAGCTACACTCAGTGGTCATGGGTCCAGAATGGCAGGAAGATAAAGTTCTCCCCAGTCTTAACTGAGAATGTACATACCAGCCTCTCATCACCTCACACCTCTTAGGTCGACCCCGAAGCTGGAAGTGTAAATGCAGCAAATACAGAAATACCTGAACTCGGCAAACCGTGTATATTGCAGCTTCCATACGGATAAGTTACACCTGAATAAACTGCAAGAGGCTGAGGTAAACTTTGTGCGGAAGTGCTTGCCACCATGACCCGTTGACACTAGTTCCATGCTATTAAGATGAGAATTAGGTCATTATCAAGATAAGAAGTAGGCACTGAAAACCTACCATCAACCAGAAATTATAGCTCTGCAGATACTTCCTGTGAATGGGTCAGAGGCTGATGAATGTCAGTGCTTCTTCTGATGGATTTCTAAGATGGTTATCAATGTAAAACAGTTAAGACTGGCACTAATTTCTCCATAACATTCTTTGAAAATCACTGCTACCTCTGCAAGACAGCTTGCATATTACTATTGAAAGAAGATACATAAAAGCAAACCAGCTTTGAAGCACTATAAATTGTTCACGTGCAAGAGACATACTATTTTGGCACATACACTGTCACTAATTCCTTTTTCAGTATTAACATTTTCCATCTAGTTTTGACAGTGGGAATCAATTCTTCTGCTGGAGCAACCAGAAGAGTGAGTGTATTGTCATCACGGTACCATCAAACATGGGCAAAGTTGTTCAGTTTCTAGGGTAAATAACAGAATGGAAATACAGAGCCATGAATACTGTACATCTGCAGAGTGTCTCCAAAGGAAAAACAATTTATGATTTAGGCTGAAGAAACTATTTTAAGAATCTTCTGCAGGGAATCTTTCAGCAGTAGCGAAGTGTAGAGTACAGCTAAAAGTTTCAAATCGCACAAGGAGTTAGGCACTCTCAGTCAGCACTTAAGGATAGAATTTTGCCTAATAATACCTTTGAGATCCTATTCTAAATGATTTATTTTAGTGGATATTTTTTATTTTAGTGGATATAATGGGTTTTTGCTACACTCACAACAAAATTCTTACTGTTCTTTGCGCTGAAGAAGCACAGAACAACCAGGTCCCAATGTACTAGGCAGTGTAAAAATACCAAGGTCAGATTCAAAATATTTACAGAAAATCACAGCCTAGTCAATAGAAAAAGAGCACTCTCCCTTTCATGTGAATGACTGTATAACTCATGGAAAAGGGTAAATCGCATTTCTGGTTGTTGAGAGCTGTTGGCAAAAGTTGACTTTTTGCAGAGGCAGTTAATATCAGTTCTGTTAAAGCCACCTCCAGCCGAGATAATGTAGCTTCTGTCTGCAACTGTTGTGTATTATTATTCCCTAGCGTTGGTAAAAGCTGAAGGGCTGACATTATGTGACTACATACAGCATGACATCATTAGCTTCACACAGAAACACGGCACGTCCCAGTTATTAAAAGGAAACAGAACAGGTATCACCAGGTAAAGGAAGTGCAAATGCATAACTAAGTGCAGGGAGACCTTCAGCACCTTGTTTTTCAGCTGTGCAAAATCTGAAGTTCACCCAGAAGGGCACGCTGAGAAATCAAGTCTTCCTGTTTTAGCAGATGGGTTCTAAGTAAATCCTCAAAGCATGACAAGAACTCAGTTGGGGCATTTACTCAGCATGGTTATCATCAGTCCTCTGCCACTGATTCAGAGTCGGATAAACCTGTAAAATATTTTGAAAACATTCTTGGGACAAAATCATGATGTTTTGTGCACCTAGTGGGCAAATAACATCTACTTAGTCTAATAATAGATTAGTGCTAAAGAATTCTTTTATAACCATTCAAAATCTCTGTCACACAAACTCATATTCATGCCTGCAGAATTCAATACGCCAGTTTTATGCTAACTCTGCAAGCAAGAGGGAAGACTTGGTGCTCTGTTCTGTTCACTGGTTTCTCCAAAATATATTACATACGAAAAATGTGTGCAAAGTGATAATCCCTCCTTTGTGCCTTCAGAACAAGGTAACGTCCCTCATGCTCCTTATGCTTGTAGATGTGCAAAATCATTCTACGCTTAGGCTTTCAGTTCTGCTTTGAAGCTTCAGCAATTCTGCAATTGATACAACTTTCAATTTAAATGTTTTTTTTACGAACTGGATGGGAACATGTAGATTGAATTTTCATTCATCAGAAGCCAAGTATGATGCAAGCAGCCTTCAGACTGCCAAAGCGAGCTTCATTTGAATTGGCTGTGTAGCTCCCTACCCATCTTCAGGTCAGTAATTAATAAACTAGAAGACATTTCAATATACTTTTTTCTCTTGTTAACCAAAGATTTGCATATTCTGAAGGTACAACAGTTGCATGTCATTGAATACTGGCTGACCAACAGCTCCTGTCTCCTTTTCCTGTCACTGTCATTTAATTTTAGCTCACACAAGCAAGAGTGCAAGTGTACCAACTGTAGCACGTGAAGGATAATCTCTGTTACCTTCCATCATGCTAAGAGACAGAAAAGTTCTCTCCTGAAGGTAGGCGTTAGAACAAAGATGAGACCTTGATCATTTCCCTCCTTGATTTACAGAATTACTTGTATGGATGGTGACTAATGCATGTTTTATGGTACAGGAAGAGGGAACAGTGAATAATCTCAGGTTTCTACTGTCCTGTAGCAATGAGCAGGATGATGATTTGATCAAAAATACCTCACAAGCAAATGGTGATGGCTTTGGCAAATGGAGAATACTATGCTCTTCTACTTCAAATTCAGTGGATAAATTTTGAATTTCATTCTCCCAAAAGGCTACCTGCTCCTATGGGAACTTAAACCTGATAAAGCATGAGGAAAATGAAGCCAGGTCTAGAACTACCATTACTGTTAACCCTTCTGTTACCACTGGGTAAGAATAGACTTCTGTGGTTTAAAGTTCACCTCCATGAGACAGCAAGAAAATGAAGAGCAGGAAAGGTAGGGAAAGAGAGTGTGATACCTTCCAGCACGTTTGAGTATTACTGAATATATAATACAACTGAAATACCATGCATGTGACTGGATTGTTTCTGCTGCTGTGTACAAGCTCTTTAGGAAAGACAAAGTGAGTACTGAGTGTGAGGGAGTAAGAGTATATAAAGTAAGAATATTGCTAGTTGTATTATTATTTCAGAATTGCAGAATCTTAAAAGCCCATCAATAATTGCTAACAAAGCCTCCTTGGTAATTCTGCTATGGATCTTCACTCATCAATAAATCATACCAGAGAAGAAACGAGTTTTTATTACGCACAGGTGCATAATGACAAGGCAGGATGCTATAGCAGATGTGCTTGCTTCCTCTTAAGGAAGCACAATTTAAATTACATTTGCAAAAGCAAGCAGATTAATTCTGTAACACAAAAGCCGCTGCATCCACATGTAACTTTCTATTGGACCTCGCCAGGAAAAATAAAAGTACTGGACTAAAAATTAGTTGCCTAGAACTAGTAATGATGAACTAAACCAAGTAACATTCAATTTGGGCAGATAATAGATCCAATTACTATGTTTCTATGGATCTGCAGTGCTTCAAAGAATGGACTATTTTTGTACTGAATAAAATTACAGGAAAAATTATGGAAAAATATTTTAAAAGCATGAATGATGATTTAGAGTTCTTGAAGAAGACTTTGTTGTCAAATAGATAAGGGTTCCAATAAGAATACTATGGGCTAATATCCCATCACAGAGTGAGGACAATCAAAAGCCAACCATCAATACAAAAATTAGAAGTTCTGAAATGTTAAAAAAAAAAAAAAAAGTAAGAGAACAAGGCAAAAATTCTACCAAAAGGGTATTGGAAACAAAATGGATGCTAACAGTCCCGAACAGTTGTTACTGCATCAATAAAGTAACTGTGCAAAAAACAAAAATTCAGTACCAATTTCTGTACTGTGTCTGGGAGGGATCAGGGTGGCCCAACCACAGCAGGTATGAATTACTGAGGCAAATTACTCTTTGGACAATGGGCTTAAATCACACACAAGTTGTGCTTTTTTCAGACAGAGGTTTGGGATTAATAAGGGAAAAACTGCCCATGTTTCAATGTCCCATAGGCAATATAATGGTTCTTTTTTTTTTCCTCTGTAAACTATAAATCAATTTAATAACGTTCTAGATATAAACTGTTCTGCTATGGAAATAAGGATTCAGAGAAATCTGGAGATCACTTAGTTCCTCAGTTTTCCCCCAGGCAGGATGTATTCTGACACATTTATCTAATCTGGTTGTAAAAATCTCCAGCAGTGGAAGTGACATCCCTTTTTTAGGCAGTCTAGTCTGGTGTTTATGTATCTGCTTTCAGTACTGCTACTGTACTGCAAGTGGCCTTTGCTTGGGCATTTCTGTGGCTACGAACAGGAAAACCACAGAAACGAGTATGAAACTGTACTCATCTATACTTTTTAACAGGCTTGTTTAGATTGATTTTGGAAGAAATTCAAGAATTTGAGACTGCTCAATTCTGATCTCCCTGTGTTTCCCTTTTTTTTAGTGAGTAAGGTAAGGTCAGAAATGATGGGCAGTTAAGCTGCCTGTTTTCATTAACAATTCCTAATCTTTAGGAGAAAAACAATCGGCTGTTAATAAAAGTGACCATGCATGATGCTGAGAGGGAAACAGAAACTTACTATTGCTTGCATATCCTCATGTTATTGGAGTAACTGGGTTCCACACTTTCAAATGCATTACAGTAACAGATACAGTTCTAGAAGCACTTGCCCTGCACGAGGGCTGTCAGGTAGGAGAAGGCAGCATGCGGGGAGGTCTCTTATCTCGGTCCCTGTGCTTGGTGCAATCAATCAAATTGGTGAAGCTATACGGAATGATGAAGTAGGGCAGGGAAACCAGTGTTTGCCACCCAATCACTTTTTCTCAGCAGCATGCTGACCCAGTGCCAGCCCTCACCTTTGCTTTTCCTTTTACTCCCATTATCATCACATTGCAGCACAGAGGTAGCTCATAAAATTTATAAGCACTTGCATAATACATTTTAGGAGCAACTTGAACAGAGGGATCTTGCTGTAGAAAAATAAAATGTATCAGTTAACTCTCATTTGTCCCAAACCTCTGGAGTCTTGCTACTGGTTTCACCAGTCATAAAAGAAAACTATGTTTACATTGGAAATTAATTCCTTAGGATAGGTGGAGTTAATACTAATTCATATACAGTAATTGAAAGGCCTGGCTGATTAATTCTTTATCAAGCACCTTCTATAAACACAATGTAAATATACTCCTGCTGTATTTTTTTTTTAAATTATGCCTTTAAAAGTTTTCACTGCCAAGTTCAAAGCATGCTAGATACTAATGAACAAACGTATTCACCCAAGTACCTTACAAAACAACTGTTTTCCATTATTTCTCAAGTGTGTCTCTAGGTGTTGTTTTCGTTACACTTCTAGTTGAGGGGAGTTGGAATCACTCTACACAGAATCCCATGTCACTATGGCTTAAACTTGGAGCAACGTAACGCACATATCTCCACCAAGCTGAATGTCAGCTGTTGAAAACTGGGTCTTTTTTCCTCTTCTATAAAAAGAAGTCTAGCCCTGGAGTTAGGAGTGTGCATTTTCTTATCACAGATGCAGTTTTTCTAGAAGTAAAAGTGAGATGCTGACCATTTGCTGGCTGAATAAGAGTTGAAAGCAGAAAAAGAAGTCTGCTATTTTAGATCCCGTTCTGTATAAAAGATATTCAACTGTTACATGAGAAAGGGTCTGGTTTTGCTTGCTTTTTAATTTTGGGGGTTTTGTGTTTGTTTCATTTTGTTTGTTGTGGGTTTTTTTTGTTTGGTTTGGTTTGTGGGGTTTCTGGTTTTGTTTGTTTTCTGAAAGAGGGCTCATGTTCTCATGTGAAGTTGTCGTTACAAATTTTTAGAACAATGTTATGATATTTTATACAGAAATAAAGTGGGGAGTAAGCCTATTTTGTTTGCATGTCTTTTTTTATTCAAAAGGAACATATGTAGTGTATTTATTTTCCTACTTTGTATTGAAAAAGAATGAAAACTAGATTAAAAAATTAATAGTAGTGAACAGGACTCCTAAGTTAGGTACTTGTAATTACACTTCTAATTCAGGGGGGTTGGAATCACTCTACACAGAATCCCAAGTTACTATGGCTTGAACTCAAGAGTAACATAACGCACATATCTCCATCAAGCTGAGCATGCTCTCTCTCCAGCATGTTTAATGCTTAACCGTGTCTAAGTCATGTATGTTAGCCAAAGAAAATGAACACGCACACACACCATCCAATTGTCCTTTTATATTTTTATTCGGTGTTAAGTAACTCCACAAGAAAACAAAATCAGTTACTCTGGTGTACGTGAAATCAGAACAATACAACCACTTGAAGCAAAAAGTAGAAACAAATTTCAGCCCAGGAATGGAAAACTGATACTTCAGTGCTATGGATATGCAATGCGCTTCATACCACAGTGCGGTTCAGCGTATGCCAACCTTTAATGCTTTTGTTGTTGTTGTTGGTTGTTGTTGTTGTGTGTGTTTCTATCCATACAGAAAAACTAAAAACCACACTTCAACTCTCACCGAAAGCTTTAGAGCTTTAGCCGTTAAACTATGAAAACAAGTAAAGACAATTTGTTATTGCCCAAGCTCAATATAAGATTTTATTCTCCTCAAAGGTGCTGGAATTATTACATGCCACAATGTAACTCTAAGCAACACCTTTGTTGTTTCTGAGCCCTTTCTCACCCAAGAAGCAGCTCTAGCCAAAATTAACCGAGCTGAAGTTTGTGTTTGAAATATGTCCATTTGGTCATTTCTTGTTCTCAAATTAAGTTCTATTCCATTCTTCACGGTAGTTATTTGAAGAATTTGTGTGTAAGGTTTACTTCCATGTTACAGTTAACTAGTTCTCAGTGCAGGTGCTAAACAACCTCTCAAGGAAGCTCCGGAATAAAGTAAAATATATAAAAATCTATCCAAAGTCTGCAAATAAATTAAGAAACTGTAAAGTGTCAAAAGAGTTGTTGTATGCCTACAAACCCTAAAACATAGTCTAAGAGGAGGACCAAAAGAAAGTCCCCAGGTAAGGACAAACCAAGCCAATTTTAAGTAAGGAACTCAACAAAAGCGTTGCACAAAGAATAGCATTGTTTTCCAACCACGTATTTAAATTCTTACATTTTCAATTGAATAAAGGCAACAAAACCCAGTTACTCAGAAAATCTTTCTAGCACAGAACATATTTCAAAGGCAGTTCAGCTCACATTTCAAACAGCTATAGTTCTCATGAGGTTTATTGCCTGTCAAAATTAATAGTTAAGCTTTTCAAGTCAGTATCGGACTTTCTGTACTTCCTGATGTTATAGACATGCTGCTATTATATAGACTAGTTAGTTGTTGTTGTTGTTTAAACTATGAGTTGGTAAAAACTTAGAATGTTTAGTTTTGCAAATATTGCTCCTCCTGGCTTATACGTTTTGCATAATGTGTTAAAAGCACAAGGAGTTGATAGTCTTGTACAGATGCAACTTGACAATGTATTGACTTTCTAAGTTAACAAAATAAAATTTAAAAGCAAGTCACATAAAGCAACAATCACTACTGCAATCACACATGTATGTTGTAAGTCACCTTCCCTACCCCCACCCACCACACACATAACTTGCCCCACACATTCTCTCAGAAACACAAAATGAACTACGAGATTTACTAAATTACAGCCACAACAGCAGCTAACTGCAGCAGCCACAGGATTTCTTTCAAGTGAAGCACTGACCCTTTGCATTTAAACATTGAACACTCTGAGCATTTTAGATAGTTTCAGTCATTCAGGCTCAAGTTCAGTACAGGATGCTTTTGCAGGTTACATGAATGCCATCATCTGCAACAAGACAACATTCTCATTACTCGTTACAAAATTCACAACAATCCACACATCACCCCAGTGGTTTATTATATTTGGTGTTACTTTTTAAACTTCTGCCCTACATTGGCAAGTTGCTAAAAAGGACAAAAAAAAAAAAAAAAGAAAAAAAAAGGGAAAATAAACCCCAACCCACATTGCCTCCATACCTACAAAAATCCTTGGCTTCTCCAGTTAGCAAAAATACAAACCATGGTATCCTCAGTGTTGGTTTGTGGGAGGGAGGGGAATCATAGGATAGAAAACACAGTTTCTGTAAGTCTCTAAAGCACAACCCTGTTGTTCCTACTTCAAAGTCATGAGATTTACTGAATGAAGACTGGACAAGTCATTCATGCTTTTCTCCTGCATTCAGAAAGGCACTGATAGATTACAGTGTTAAGTATTTATCTCCCAGTTCTCAAAGAACAAAGCCTAATGTGCAGAAAGCTGAAGTCTCTGAATAGCAGAAGTAGTTGTAGACACTGCGATGCTAAGAAGATAGTAATAGTGGTAGGGCTACAGTTACGAATGAAAATAACTGCAATTAAGATGCAAAAAAGCAGTGGTACTACTAAGACAAGCACATGCACATCCATTCTTGATTTGACAACACAATCTAGTCTAGTTCAAATAGCCAAGAATTTAACAGGTTTTTTTGGGAAAAAAAAAAAAATTCTTCAACAGGACAGCTGTGTCCTTACCTATAAAATAAGCAAGAAGAGAAAGATAAATACACATCTGAATCCATTAACTGAAGAGGAAACTCAAGTTGTTGTTTTAGAGCTACAGACCCTCAAGAAGGATAGTTTTCCATCTCATGTTACTTTTAAATCATCTGTTCTACTCTGCAGTTTTACAGTTGAGTTCGAGAAAAAAGCTCCTCCTCACACGGATCAGCCCATTCACTTCCACCTTCTGAAGCTGTTTCTTCAGAGCTGGAGCTATCAGTGGAGTAGATCTTCTTCCTGAAGCCATTTGGTTTTGCCTCAGCATTTATATCGTCTGCACATCTTGCTTCATAAACAGAAGAAACCTAAGGATTTAAACTGACAGTGTTGATGGGGAACAATAAAGAACATGCTTGCTCTTTTTTGGGCTGGGAGGTTATATAGCTTTGTAGTTGTTCAAGAGAGATGTCTCAATTACAGAGCAAGTCCTCCTCCTTCCTGACTTAGTCCACTACGTAGAAAGGACTGCACAACAGCAGAACAAAAAGGTGGGGATTTTATTTTTTCCCATTTCTTAATTTTAGGATTTGCACAGAGCAGGAAAAGAATCCAAAGTGAGCTCCATTCGAATGCATCATTATCCCAAATCACGTTAGAAAATGACTGTAAAAGTTAACTCCAAAATTTGGTAGTAAGTATTAAGTATCAAGGAAACAGAGCACCAATCCGACTAAACTTGAAACAACCCCAATATATTTTCAGCAGACTTGGTAAAGCTAAGCAAGCAAGTAAATTCAAGTGCTATCATCACTACAAAGTTTTAAAGTGTATCAGTAAGTGCACATGTACATGACTTTTTTTTTTTCCTACAGAAAAAAACAACAAACACCACAGTGGTTTTTGTTTGTAAGCAGGACAGAATTCAATATAATGTTTATGTCTTTAGTTACTAGCTCCTTCTACCTTCATAGTGCACATCAGCCCACTCTACACTTCCTGAAATTAAAAGCTGAGGAAGAGTCACGTTTAACACACATGACAAGCAAAAGCCAAGTGTTCCCCAAGCAAACTGAATCTGCAAAAGTACAATGCTTTGAGGGATTTTCAGAAGAATGCTCAAGATGCAGAGGAGATTATAAAAAACAAAGCAAGGAAAGAAAAGCTTTCAAAGGTTTTGGTAGGAATTTCATTTGAGGCTAGACTGAAAACTGTGATGAAAGGAAAGACGTGGTAGCACACCCTTATAAAAGAATAAACTCCTCCCCCAAACCAATGACAAACTTACCATATTAAAATCTAAAAGATGTTCATCAGCATTGGATATTTCCTTTACATCTGCAAATTCTCCTACACCATTCTCTCCCTTGGCATTTGTATAGCACTCTTATATTGTGTTTGTGGGGGTGTTTCAGAGCAAAAAGGAAGAAAAAACAGAATTGAGGAACACTGTTATTTATGTTTAGCCAAAATGAAAGCATCTAGAGAATTAATGAAATTCATGTAAACTCTGTGCTTATGGGGAATTTTATAGTCTGACATCCTTAGAGAGATAAGAGATCTGAATAGCCAAATAATAATAAAAATAATCTACTTACTTAATGAAAACATCTAAAATGGTAAGGTATAAAGAGCAAGAATTACTTTTTTATTATAAATGCTTCAATACATTTTTCAATTCTGATACTGCATGGTGGTTTAGATCATTCCTATTTCTATGCTCACAGAAAAGACTGCAACAGCAGCCTGATCCTGATTGAAGCTCAAAAAAAAAAAAAGAGTTGACATGAATGGCTGTGGTTTCTACTTACCAGAGTAAACTATAAAATCAATGTATAGCATATATATATATTACATGCATCAATATCCATATACAGAAAAACCCCACACAGTAAACTGGATACAGCTAAAGATTTGTGAAAGAATAACATGAGCTCTGAGGATAAAGCTCCGGTTTTGTTAAACTTAAGTCTAGAAGAGGAAATCCTGAAACTATTCTACTTCACAAAGATTCTGCCACTGGATCAAGCAGGTTCTGGACTTCATAGTATTTTATACCATATATTTTGTCTTCCTCTGACAAAATAGGGCAGTGAAACACTTGCACAGATATGCAAGTTCACCAGCAGATGTCAGCAAGAAGATGACACAATTCACTCACAGGAATTCAAGAATTACTCTTGTAAAAAGACACACTCAAGAGCGTCAGTCAGTGTGAACTTGCCATTAAACCAATAATACCTCTGCAATTGTCACTGTGGAAAAAAAACCTGTAAAAGGACACTAAATAGCTTTACTTTGTAAATACTGAGTATTTTTCTGATATGGGACGTTCTGTGACCAGTCCAGAAAGCAAATCAAAGTCCTGTAGACATCAATCTATTCTCTTTCACCGTGCAAATGCATTTCTATACTTGGGAATGAAGTAAGTTAAGATGTTCTTGGAAGTAATCCAAGCTGTCCTAAACATGAAAGTAAGGGCATTTAGGCACCAAGAAAACAGTTTAGTTGGCTGCACTTTAAGGTGCACTCCAAATATAGTTCATTAACAACTGCTGGCTAAGCTACTTCCATATTATTAAGGAACCAGGTCTCTGATCACGAGTTTATTGCACTGAGCCTCTACCAACAGAAAGCATCATGTAGCCTCTTAATTTGGTACGCTGAATGTTCTTACTTAGCTTCTTGCCTTCTCCCCAGAAAATGTAAATTGGTATGCAGGAAAAAAACAGCTGACTGGATTCTTGCCTGACCACTGAAAACCTGTGTTTGGGCCAGCTGTCAGATGCTACGAATTCCTGGGAGGCAGCAGAGTAATGGAAGCACACCTGCTTCTGCCTGCAAGCAGCCTGACTACCAACACTGGACTTTCTCTCTGTGGGACAGAAAAATGCCCAGATTGTCACTGTGAAAGGAGTGTCCAAGAGGCAAATCCCTCTCCTTCCAAGCTTGAGAGAAATTCCACACATTCACTGAACAACTGTGTTATTCATGTTAATTATGTGAACCCATGAAAGGTAATTATCATGTTTTCACATGCTTATAAAATTAGCTATGTAATATGTATTATTCAGGTTGAAACATATTCAAAAAATACAGTGAAGTATTTTCAGAGTCAGAGATTAATATTCAATTTACTTAATTCCAGGCTCTGGAATTAAGTAAATTTGCATAAATTGTAAGACTATTTTAAAAGCACTTTCATTTAAAAACTAGAAGCGTGCTAGGGATTTATTACAAATATATCCAAAGCATTCCAGCTCTTTCACGGATAAGAGAATTTATTGTGGGAGTTTACTGTTTTGGTTTTTTTTAATGTACAGATGGTAGTTCCGATCCATCTGCAGCAATTCCAACCCCTAACAAAGTGCATTTCATTCTGACGCAAGTACAACAGCAGGTTAGTTCAAACAGGCATTGCTTCTTACCTTCACACTGTGATGCAGGAAAAAGGGGAGAATAGAGCGCCTTTTCCCACCAGCATTGCTTTTCCTGGCTGCCACTCATTCTCTGCAGATTAGTATTCAATATAGGAAAGTGTTTAGACAATAGTCACGCTTCATTATGCCATAAATAATATACTTACATGTAAAGGAGGAAACTCTGGTATTAAAACCAATATCCTATGTCTTATGGGTCACACTGTTCAATTTCTAACACTAAGGGAAAAGGAATGCCAAACTACAACAGAACATCTGTTATCTGGACTCTTACAGTATGAACTCCACACAGGAGCTCATACTTTGCCCAGACAGATCTGTACAAATCCAGAGAAAAAAGATGGATTCCAGCCCTACACTTTATAATTGGAGTACAAAACACAGAACTGCCCAAGAGATGAAAATACAATGATACAATGAAACAGTATTAGTCAACATGACACATAGTTCAGTGTAAGCCAAAACAGAAAAGAAAGCAAATAAAATGTGGCAAAATTTAATGTTTTACGTGTGGAAGGGTGAATTAGCAATACCGTTATGGGACAATGTAAAATTAATGTAGAGAATTAACACATTAACATGAAGCAAAACTGGTTATGAGGATCATTAATAATAATTTGTCTTTATGCCAAAAATGATGTCAATCTACTGATTAAAAAGGCCTAAATACAACCCCAACCTCCTTAATGCTAATTTAAGTCTACCAGAGCCCTTTCCTTATGAAATTAATGGACATAGCTAAAACACCATAAGTTTGTCACAACAGATATGCCCTTAGTTTTATGACTGCGTCTGTGGTAGCCCATTAACATTCAAAAGATGACACCAGTTTGTAACATTCTTTACAGATATTAGATAAGAACTGTAGTGCAGCTAGCTACTAAAAATATTAACAAGTGAGCTTCAACACTGAATTTCTATCCCACTTCCTCTTCTATAAACCTGAGAACATTTAAGCATGGAAAATTAATGAACCTCCTTTTGTTCCTTCTTCAGCTACTGGAGAACCACACACCTATAGAACCTAAACTTACAAATGCTTATTATTTAATAAAGTCAAGTCCCTCTCAAACCAAATGAGCAACTAGAGTACTCTGTTCAGAAGCATGTGCCAAATTAATCATTTTTTCTCATGAAATTCAGCTATAATGAATACTAAACTTACACATATGGGTTTCCTTCTCATAACACTGAGGAACAGTCCTTTTGGAACCACCCTCCAAAAGCTCAAGCCCCAACTCCAGAAAAGGGAGTTCTTAGAAAGTTAAACAATAGAAGCAGGAAAGAAGTCAAGCAAGCTCAAGGATATTTGAAGCAGGACTTAAGAAATATGTACATTTAAAAAAAAAAAAAGTTATGGAAGCCTTACTGTGCTGTTGACTATAGATAGAGGCATCTAAACTCCACAAGCACAATGCTTTTATTAACTTCAAAGTTTGTCACATTGCTGGTGTCACACCTGATAAGCTGGATGAATCACAGCAGGTTACAAGAAAAGTGAGCTTAGGTCTGGCAGGCTTCCCACTAAGGCACCACCGGTGCCTACATATCTGCTTCGGGATGGGCTGGTGACTGAACTGATGCCAGCTGCAGGCTGCCTCTGCTCCCATGTCCTTCCAGCACTGCCTTGGTACCAGAAGAGTTAGAGAAAGCCAGAGATGCATCTCCTGACTGAATGTAGAAGCAGACCAGGAGGGCTTCAGTTGGAGCTCAGACCCAGCCCCCCTGCTGACCCCTGTGGAATGACATTATTTCTAAACCAGCATTAGGGTCAGACATATAAAACAAAAGGATGGCTGTATTAAGACCAACTATCCATACTGTTTGGGGGTTTTGTTTGGAAGGGGATGGAGGGCATGAGCTGATGTCCATTTTATACATTTACTGAAGAAAACAATTTTTTTCTACAGCTGCTTCGATGTTTATTATTATTGCACAGTCTGTCATGAAAATTTATGTGAAAGAAAGAAATACACCCAATTAGTAAATATGAAATACCAACTCCAGAATAGTACCATGACTCTACCTTCCTTTGGTGGCATGTTTTCCCTTTTGAAACATCATTCTATGATTTTACGATTCTATGATTTTCAATGTATGCCTCCTCCTCTCTCACGCATACTCTTGTGAGTTTAATGAAAATTTTTAGCAATTTTTAAAAAATAATAAAATTTAAACTTTTATACAATTTTTATTAAGCTTTCCATCTACCCATCTAAATAGCTATTATTCTCAGTGGTACTGGTATTAGACATAGCAAGTGGAAGTCTTTTCTCTCAGAAACTATTCATATTTATTTTACTTTATTCTTAAGCAGAGCTCAAAGACAGTAAGGCAAACCCAACTACAATGCCTATCCCATACCGAGAGCTGTGGCAACAGCAGGAAGAAATAGTTTCAATGTGTACTAATGTTTGTGTAAGAGCTTGAAAGCGTAAAATTGTGTCTTTCATTGGCACCTAGTTCACTTTCATTCCTTCCAGCATCATTTTATGTCTGTTTTCTCAAATGAACATTCCTAAGAACAACAGCAGGCCTGTCCACTTAGGTCTTTTATCCAAAATCTCCCATGAAACTTCTGGTATACAAAGGAACAATCATTCTTTTCAAATTTCTAAACATTTCTAAAAACCTTTCTAAATACTACGAAATAAAAGCAAGTACTGGGTGGTTTTTTTCCTACTAAAAAAATCTACAGTATTCAATGACAGTGAAATGACCCTGTAATCTAGCTGGAGTAAAGCAGCTCACCCAAAGGAGATATTTTGTGACTGAAGTGGGTAATGACCATTTTAAACAGTGTATTTGATCTCCAGCATCACAATGGAAAAGCAGGTTGGTGGGTTAGGGATATAAATGAATAAAAGGGAAAACAAGCAGAGAAGTGAAAAAAGTTTCCCACACCACGAATACCATTTCCTACAGCCAGTGTCATTTGTCCTCATCCCTTCCATTCGCACACATATGAAATAAAGCAGCCAAGGGAGGTTACTGTTCTACACAGTTTTATTGTATTACTGCTTCCTTCACAAGACTGCTATGGACAGGAGTACATAACCCATTAGCTGATGAAGCTCTACTGCAAGGATGCAGCAGAGTACCAGGCTACATTGGTCTGGGGAAAAGCACAGGGCACTCTGGTGGAACACACCTCAGATTGTGGAGCTGGGCCTACCAGAATGAAGGCCCAGGAGGAACATTTTATTCTTTTGCTTGTTTTGCTCGGGTAAAGTGTTCCATACTCACTACAGCAAGGGACGTATCCAATGCTACAGTTTTCAACTGTGTCTGGTGGGCAGCCTGATAAACAGCACATTTAAATGGTACTGTTGGTTTGCTGACAGAGCTGAAATTCAACTGTAATTTCTGTACCAAGACAACTTTTAGGAATGTCTTTGACAAGGACATTTAGGCAGCTGAGGAAACAGTGACTACCAAAGTTAGGAAAGCTCAGGTCTACAAGCATGAAAGCAGAAATCAGGAAAAAAAGACCCAATCATATGATAAAATGATACTGTTAATGTCACATCAGCAATATGAAGTTTTATTATCTGAATGATATATGAACAGATGGAAAAGCCAAGGATCAAAAGGTAGGAGAAATCTGGAGAGGGCAAGGGGTGTTGTTCTCTCTCCTTATATATACTTATGTATTAAAAAGGAGATTCATGTTGATAAATCAAAACAAACAAAAACAAAACAATCAAACAAAAAACACCAAAACCACACTACCCAAAATATTTTTGTTATACATATGTAAATATTTCTTCTCAGGTAAGAGCTTGGTTGCTTTTACAAGTAGTTCACTAAAAAATTATTCTTCTTGGCAGAAAATAGCAGATAGTTTTATTTTGCAACCTCACATATATTAATTTCTTAGAGAACATTTATGAAGATTTTTTTTCTCTGCCAAGAACTGGTATAAGATGTTCTCAACAACTTAAATCTTAGTTTATCAACAATATTCCTAGGGGGAAATATTAGTACGATTGTTTTACTGCTCCTTAATTAAGAGTTTTCTATGAGATAGCAATCAGTTTGGTTGATTTCCCTAAAGTTCCAGACAAAAGTCCACAGCAAGTTCAGGCGGCAGATTAGTCATTTGCCAGTTATTAGAGTTATATCAGTCAGAACTTTATTTTTCAAGCAATATTTATGCAAAACATCTTCTAAGATCTGGGGTCTACAATTTTAAGGACCACCTGCCTGAAGGTCTTGAAACATGGTCACTTCCAGTGTTTCATTAAAAGTTTTATTACCCATCTAAATAGCTATTATTTTTTCATCTAAGTTGCTATGCCTTTCAGGCTAGACCATTTGGGCTGTACATACTAATTTGGAAACACCAACACTGAGTATTTCTACTCCTTGAGAATGATGCTGACAAGGATCAAGGCAGGGACAAGTGTTTTGCAGAATCTGAACATAATAAGCACTAAAGCCTCATTATGATCTGAGTATCACCTGCATTGTTATGACTTTCATAACCAATCACAGAAGAAGTAAAAATCATATTAATCTGTACGTACAAATTTCCTCGAATTTGCTCTGCAATTCCTTACTACCAGGAAGAATACAAGAATCACATGAATAATTTAGAAGTGAAAGCATCAATTGAGCCCCATTCCAAAAGATCAGGTCCTAATTTTAGTTCATTAGCTACCCAGGAAAGATATCCATCTCAAGAAGCTCATCACAAATGAAGAAAGCAAGCCAAAGCTGAACATCATGGAAACACAGAAATGTCTGGGTTGGAAGGGACCTCTAGAGGTCATCTAGTCCAACCCCCTGCTGAGAGCAGTGATATCCTCAACCAGAGCAGGTTGCTCAGAGCTTAGTCAAGCCCCACCTTGAACATCTCCAGGGATGGGGCCTCAACCGCCTCCCTGGACAACCTGTTCCAGTGCTCCACCACTCTTGTGGTAAAGAACTTCCTCCTTATTTCTAATCTAAATCCACTCCTTTCTAATTTAAAGCCATTACCCCTCCTCCTTTCACTACAGGCCTTTGTAAACAGTCTTTCTGTAAGCTCCCTTCAGGCACTGGAAAGTGGCTATTAGGTCTCCCCAGAGCCTTCTCTTCTCCAGACTGAACAATCCCAGCTCCCTCAGCCTGTCCTCATAGGAGAGGTGTTCCAGCCAATAGGTTTTATATTCTTAAAACATATTTGGCAGTCACCTAATTCTTAAATTTCAGTGCAAAGATATGTGGAAGGGACCCTATGAGATCATCTAGTCTCTACTCTTGCAGAAAGCCAGCATCAACTACAATGCATTATTACTACACTCTAAATCTCTCAAGACAGAATCTCTCCTGCTTCCCTGAAAAGAACTGAGCCTTACAATAAGCTAATTTTCTGGTTGGAGTTCTTTCTCTTCAATTTTTCTTCCTGTGATTTACTGCCACCACATCCACTTCCTTTGTGCTTACTAGAGCCTACAGGACAATCTCAGCTTTTCCCTCATCTCCTGCAGCAATGAACATGGGTTCTGTAAAGCTGCTGGCTGCTGCTTCAACTTTCCCTCTTTCTTGATCTTTTTGAGATAAGACAAGTTCCATCACTCTGTTTTCAAAAGGAGTGATCAATGTCCTCAGGACATCTTTCCTGATACAATGTAATGGGAGCTGAGCCCAGTACTCCAGCAGGTGGCTTTCCCATTCCAGCTACAGAGGAGTATTTACTTCCCCTCTTACAGAAGGACATTTCCATTTATATATCACAATGTACCTCCCTTTGCAGTGTGTCATTCTTCATTTATGCTCAGTTTACAGCCTACTTGAAGATGCTGTTCTGTTTCACATGATTTCCTCACCTGTCACTCCTCACACTGTGTTTCTGAAGAGGATTATTATTGTCTTTAAAAGTTTGTAATTGTCCCTGATGGATTTTGTTTTATTTTTTAGATCATTTCTCTAATTTAACAACCTTTTGATTCTAAGCCTGTGTTCCAGTGTAAATGCAGGCTTTCCTAGTTTGGTATCAATGGGGATTTTCATAAACATGCATTTTATACCCTAGACCAGAAAAATTAATCACCTCCCTTGTCCTCTAGTAGGCCACTGACTTACTTCGAGAGTGCAACCTTTTTGCCAAACCAGTACACAGCAAGTGTCTCGGTTTCTCGTGCATCCATGCCAGTTACAGTTTAAAACAGTTTCTTTAGGAAATTTAAGAGAGCCATTGGTAATATCCAAGCTCCATTTTCCTCCTTAAAGAGATGGATATGTGTTTGCCTTATACATATTTTCTACCTTCTGTGTGTTCTCAAACAAATACTCTACTCTGCTTTTTGCAAATTACTGGATGCTTCTCAGGATATTTAGCTGAGAAGTGCTATGACTAGCTGAAACAGTGCAATTTATCTGTGCTACTCCTTTGCTTAACTGTCTTCTCTCCGACAATTCAAACAATGACAAAAAGTGCACTACCCAATAACTTTTTGACATCTTTTCATAGCTTTGCGAGCTTGTTAGCTCTGTCTCTCAGAAATATCCTTCAGTTATTTTTCTGTTTCTGCTTTACTCCTAGGACTTTCCACTGTATGAAATCCTTATTCTACTGGCTTACTTTAAATCTTGAGGTTTTCCTCATGATTTTTATACTGTCATTGAACTCTTATCTTTTTAAGGTATGTCTTGCACCAGATACTTTCATTGTTCAAAATCTCAGTAAATTAATGTCTTATTAATTAGAAAACTAGAGCTCAGAGTCACTGCTTTCATCATCTGCCACAATGAGCATATGTGAAGAACTGGACCAATCCTTTCTCAGATAGTCCCAAAATTAATCTCTCTTTTACAAGGAAGTCCTTTGCTTTGTACATGGATGACTCTATACGCTCATAAATGTTTTTCCCACTTGATTCTCCTGACTTGAAGGCACATAGCAGAGCCCTCTGAATTCTGTCTCACTCTTACCACTATCTAGGTTTATGAAAGTTTCTCTCTTGCACTACTGACCTCAGAATCAATGTACATAAGGCATCACTTTTGCCTTCCTCCATTGCCAACCCTTCCAGAAGGAGTTACACACTTATATTGCATTACTCCAGTCAAGCAAAGTATCTCACCAAACCTAACAGGCCAATGAAGTTAGGAGGTCCATAAACATGAGTTTTGCCAGTAGAGTTTCCTCATCCCCAAATGCATCGCCCTAGGCGTGTTCAGACAGATCCCAACAAAACCCACAAGTCCCTTTATCTCTCTCAAGGACTCAACAGTATAAACATTCTTAGGGCACACCTACTAGATCAGAGCTGATATAAAATCTGTTGATAAGAGATTCAGCACTGTTATACTCAGAGACCATTAACTGGACCAGATTGTGTACTTACCCATGACTCCACAGCCGAAGGGTAAGAGCATTGAATGGGAAGAAAATACTTCAGGGTGTGTATTTTTTGTGGGTTTCTTGTCATTGTTTGGGGGGGTGGGAGGGTTGGTTTTTGTTTGTTTGTTTTTTTTTATTTGAGGACATTTTTGGTGTTGATTTTGGGTGGGGTTTTTTTTGATCTTAAGGCAAGGTATATAGTTATCATTCACTTCTGAAGAACTTCAGCTGAAGCTATCAGCAAATTGCTGCTGCAATATTTGCTGTAACTCTAAAAGAAGTGCTCTAATAGAGAAGGTATGAGGGAGGAAACTGAACCAGATTCTCCTACAGTCTTATAAATAGGAGATATTCAAAGATGCATGTTTGCACAGCATGTATATAATTCAAGCTTATGTGAGGCAAAGCACAATGTGTTACTATTACACTGTGGTCTACATTAGTATTTTCACATCCATTATTAACGCAAAAATATTGAGGGTACCTCAGAACACAACTCAAATGTCATGTTAGATAACAAAGAATTATACGGTAATTTTAATTTTTGTTGTAAGTCAATAAAAGGAAGCACAAAAGTTTATTTAAAAAAAATATTTACAAATATTGATCCAATCAATTAATTCCATAGCCTCTGCTCATGTAAAAACTCTTTCCCATGCATGTATGTATCAGGTGTCCAGGAAGAATGTTTGTCCTAAACTGTTCCAGTTCTAGGTATTTTATATCAATTTTGTTTAATGCTCATGAAAATAAATAATATCACTCTTAAAAAGTTCACAGACATTAGACATACTTGCATGACATCTGCACCCCTTTCTGCACATCATATAGCCATCATCTTGACTCATTAAAGTTTACTTAATAACCAACATAATAAAATTGTTTTAATGCCTAAAAGCCCACTTCTTTTACAGATAGACTTAACTACAATAATAAATTTAGCTAAATGTTCTCAAGCCAAAAAGCTAACTATCTTCAGTTGCACACTAAGGCTCTCAGAAAAGCCCTCTTGGGGGATTCTAGCTACAGGAGGGCGAGTTAACCCTATCTTTCTGAGTCTGGTTGTAATTAGGCCATTCAAGCACCCTAGGAAGAGCTTAATTGCAAACCAAATTGGAGTCTAGACTGCTGAGATGGTTATTGGCCCTTTGCACTTCTCAGTGGCTTATCATTCCGAAGCCATGAAAATGCCTACAAAATCATGCGACCTAAGCAAGGGAAGCAGTTAAGTTTTCCTCTTGCACTAAGGAACTTAAAGAATAAAATAGCAGAGCTTTTCGAGCACTGTTCAGTACCAAAGTGCGGGGGTTTTTTGCAAGCTTCATAGCTACCATGAACTATGGAACCCCTGTAAACTTATACCAGACACTTCATACTTTCTTGAATGGGTAAGTGGTTGAAGATGAGAATAAACATCCTCATGGAGCATCCAGAAAGGCGATCTGGAAAGGGCTGGAAAGAACTTTATGACACTTGCTGTCACAAATAACTATATTATACCATTTGTTCATTCATTATATCTTACTGCATGATGAAGTTAGATTCTGCTTAGTCCTGGTAAAAGGTAATTCCAAAATCTGTTCTGACTTACTAAGTTTTGGTGAATCTTTTTGCAAGGACTGGTACAAACACAGAAACTTTCCAGACTCTAGAAAAGAATTTTTGGAGCCACTTCAACGCCATTAACTTAACAGAGCAGTAGGAGCTGAGATGCCTAGAAAGGGCCTAGAAAAGTCACAAAATTGATTCTCTTGTGGAAGCAGCAGACATAAACTTAATGACACTGGGAAAAGAAGCTGCAATAGCAAGTCATTTAAAGGAAGATGAGAGGAGAAACAAATAGGGAAGAAGGAAAATAAAGAATGCTGATTTACTTTTGCGGCAAAAAAGGTTAGCTTTAGTTTTAGCTAGAGGAAGGTTAGCTTTCCCATACATGAATTAGTGTTTCAAACTTAGAACTGAGGAGCATACAATCACACCACACAAGCTGGGTGAAACTTTTCAGTTGAAACGGAAAAAAAATTCCCTCCTAATGTAGATACTTCAACTGCCACATATGTAGAAGAGGAAGCTGAAGAGGAAAAGAAAATGTTAGGATGCACCTTATAGCTGTCCAGACAATATCTCTGGGCTGGCCACACAACTAAATTGTTCTGTTGGTCAAGTATTTCTTCTTGAGAGCAGATGGAACAAGAAAAACTTGGGATATTTTTGTCTGGAAAAGATTTTTGCTCTTGATCATTACGTAACCTAGGCTATGATTCCCTGAAAGAAAACTCTTG